>NW_003158973.1:0-45980 GCF_000003605.2 Saccoglossus kowalevskii
CATGTGTTCTATTGCAGCATGTTGTTGGCATTGCTGACTGGTTCTGACCTATTATTGTGTGTTCTATTGTGAGCATGTTGTTGGCACTACTCGCTGGTTCTGAGTAGATTGTACATGTGTTCTGTTGCAAGCATGCTGTTGGCACTACTCACTGGTTCTGAGTAGATTGTGTGTGTGTTCTATCGTAAGCATTTTGTTGGCACTACTCACTGGTTCTGAGTAGATTGTGTGTGTTTTCTATCGTAAGCATGCTGTTGGTATTGCTCACTGGTTCTGAGTAGATTGTGTGTGTGTTCTATTGTAAGCATGTTGTTAGTATTGCTCACTGGTTCTGAGTAGATTGTGCATGTGTTCTATTGTGAGCATGTTGTTGGCACTGCTCACTGATGAAAGTAACAACAATCGGGGTAATATGTGCATTTCATGATAATGATAAAGAAAAAAACTATATTCATGCGAATGTTTATTAAAATGTTGAAATGTTTTTAAATTTACCTTAGGGTCCCAATTATTTAGATTTGTCTATCCCCACAGGACACTCGTCTTTTGCGAATAGAGTAAATTCGTGTGTAAGTGTGTCAAAATCTGTTATGTTGTTGGCATTACTCACTGGTTATAAGTAGATTTTGTGTGTGTTCTATTGTGAGCATGTTGTTGGCATTGCTCACTGGTTCTGAGTAGATAGTATGCGTGTTCTATTGTAAAGCATGTTGTTGGCATTGCTCACTGGTTCTGAGTAGATTGTGTGTGTGTTCTATTGTGAGCATGTTGTTGGCATTGCTCACTGGTTCTGGTTAGATTGTGTGTGTTCTATTGTAAGCATATTTGTGGCATTGCTCACTGGTTCAGAGTAGATTGTGCATGTGTTCTATTGCAAGCATGTTGTTGGTATTGCTCACTGGTTCTGAGTATATTGTGTGTGTGTTCTATTGCAAGCATGTTGATGGTATTGCTCACTTGTTCTGAGTAGATTGTGTGTGTGTTCGATTGTAAGCATGTTGTTGGTATTGCTCACTGGTTCTGAGTAGATTGTTTGTGTGTTCTATTGTAAGCATATTGTTGGTATTTCTCACTGGATCAGAGTAGATTGTGTGTGTGTTCTATTGCAAGCATGTTGTTAGTATTGCTCACTGGTTCTGAGTAGATTGTGTGTGTGTTCTAATGTCAGCATGTTGTTGGCATTGCTCACTGGTTCTGAGTAGTTTGTGTGTGTGTTCTATTGCAAGCATTTTTGTATTGCTCACTGGTTCTGAGTAGATTGCTTGTGTGTTTATTGTAAGCATGTTGTTGGTATTGCTCACTGGTTCTGAGTAGATTGTGTGTGTGTTCTATTGTGAGCATGTTGTTGGCATTGCTCACTGGTTCTGGTTAGATTGTGTGTGTTCTATTGTAAGCATATTGGTGGCATTGCTCACTGGTTCTGAGTAGATTGTGTGTGTGTTCTATTGTGAGCATGTTGTTGGCATTGCTCACTGGTTCGGAGTAGATTGTGTGTGTGTTCTATTGTGAGCATGTTGTTGGCATTGCTCACTGGTTCTGGGTAGATTGTGTGTGTTCTATTGAAGCATGTTGTTGGCATTGCTCACTGGTTCTGAGTAGATTGTGAGTGTGTTCTATGTGTGAGCATGTTGTTGGCATTGCTCACTGGTTCTGAGTAAATTGTGTGTGTTCTATTGTAAGCATATTAGTGGCATTGCTCACTGGTTCTGAGTAATTGTGTGTGTGTTCTATTGTGAGCATGTTGTTGGCATTGCTCACTGGTTCGGATTATTATTGTGTGTGTGTTCTATTGTGAGCATGTTGTTGGCATTGCTCACTGGTTCTGGGAAGATTGTGTGTCTTCTCTTGCAAGCATGTTGTTGGCATTGCTCACTGGTTCTGAGTAGATTGTGAGTGTGTTCTATGTGTGAGCATGTTGTTGGCATTGCTCACTGGTTCTGAGTAGATTGTGTGTGTTCTATTGTAAGCATATTAGTGGCATTGCTCACTGGTTCTGAGTAGATTGTGTGTGTGTTCTATTGTGACCATGTTGTTGGCATTGCTCACTGGTTCTGAGTACATTGTGTGTGTGTTCTATTGTCAGCATGATGTTGGCATTGCTCACTGGTTCTGAGTAGTTTGTGTGTGTGTTCTATTGCAAGCATTTTAGTATTGCTCACTGGTTATGAGTAGATTGCTTGTGTGTTTAATGTAAGCCTGTTGTTGGTATTGCTCACTGGCTCTGAGTAGATTGTATGTGTGTTCTATCGTAAGCATGTTGTTGGCATTGCTCACTGGTTCTCAGTAGATTGTGTGTGTTCTATTGTAAGCATATTGGTGGCATTGCACACTGGTTCTGAGTAGATTGTGTGTCAGTTCTATTGTGAGCATGTTGTTGGCATTGCTCACTGGTTCTGAGTAGATTGTGTGTGTGTTCTATTGTAAGCATATTGGTGACATTGCTCACTGGTTCTGAGTAGATTTGTGTGTTCTATTGCAAGCATGTTGTTGGCATTGCTTACTGGTTCTGAGTAAATTGTGCGTCAGTTCTATTGCGAGCATGCTGTTGGCATTGCTCACTGGTTCTGAGTAGATTGTGTGTGTGTTCTATTGTAAGCATATTGGTGGCATTGCTCACTGGTTCTGAGTAGATTTGTGTGTTCTATTGCAAGCATGTTGATGGTATTGCTCACTGGTTCTGAGTAGATTGTGTGTGTTCTATTGTAAGCATGTTTTTGGTATTGCTCACTGGTTCTGAGTAGATTGTTTGTGTGTTCTATTGTAAGCATTTTAGTATTGCTCACTGGTTATGAGTAGATTGCTTGTGTGTTTAATGTAAGCCTGTTGTTGGTATTGCTCACTGGCTCTGAGTAGATTGTATGTGTGTTCTATCGTAAGCATGTTGTTGGCATTGCTTACTGGTTCTGAGTAGATTGTGTGTGTTCTATTGTAAGCATATTGGTGGCATTGCTCACTGGTTCTGAGTAGATTTGTGTGTTCTATTGCAAGCATGTTGTTGGCATTGCTTACTGGTTCTGAGTAGTTTGTGTGTGTGTTCTATTGCAAACATTTTAGTATTGCTCACTGGTTCTGAGTAGATTGTTTGTGTGTTCATTGTAAGCATGTTGTTGGTATTGCTCACTGGTTCTGAGTAGATTGTATGTGTGTTCTATCGTAAGCATGTTGTTGGCATTGCTCACTGGTTCTGAGTAGATTGTGTGTGTTCTATTGTAAGCATATTGGTGGCATTGCTCACTGGTTCTGAGTCGATTGTGTGTCAGTTCTATTGTGAGCATGCTGTTGGCATTGCTCACTGGTTCTGAGTAGATTGTGTGTGTGTTCTATTGTAAGCATATTGGTGGCATTGCTCACTGGTTGTGAGTTGATTTGTGTGTTCTATTGCAAGCATGTTGTTGGCATTGCTTACTGGTTCTGAGTAGATTGCTTGTGTGTTCTATTGTAAGCATGTTGTTGGCCTACTCACTGGTTGTGAGTAGATTGTGTGTGTGTTCTCTTGCAAGCATGTTGTTGGTATTGCTCACTGGTTCTGAGTACATTGTTTGTGTGTTTATTGTAAACATATTGGTGGCATTGCTCACTGGTTCTGAGTAGATGTGTGTGTGTTCCATTGTAAGCATATTGGTGGCATTGCTCACTGGTTCTGAGTAGATTTGTGTGTCTATTGCAAGCATGTGTTGGCATTGCTTACTGGTTCTGAGTAAATTGTGCGTCAGTTCTATTGTGAGCATGTTGTTGGCATTGCTCACTGGTTCTGAGTAGATTGTTTGTGTTCTATTGTAAGCATATTGGTGGCATTGCTCACTGGTTCTGAGTAGATTTGTGTGTTCTATTGCAAGCATGTTGTTGGCATTGCTGACTGGTTCTGAGTAGATTGTGTGTTCTATTGTGAGCATGTTGTTGGCACTACTCGCTGGTTCTGAGTAGATTGTACGTGTGTTCTTTTGCAAGCATGTTGTTGGCACTACTCACTGGTTCTGAGTAGATTGTGTGTGTGTTCTATCGTAAGCATTTTGTTGGCACTACTCACTGGTTCTGAGTAGATTGTGTGTGTTTTCTATCGTAAGCATGCTGTTGGTATTGCTCACTGGTTCTGAGTAGATTGTGTGTGTGTTCTATTGTAAGCATGTTGTTAGTATTGCTCACTGGTTCTGAGTAGATTGTGCATGTGTTCTATTGTGAGCATGTTGTTGGCACTGCTCACTGATGAAAGTAACAACAATCGGGGTAATATGTGCATTTCATGATAATGATAAAGAAAAAAACTATATTCATGCGAATGTTTATTAAAATGTTGAAATGTTTTTAAATTTAACTTAGGGTCCCAATTATTTAGATTTGTCTATCCCAACAGGACACTCGTCTTTTGCGAATAGAGTAAATTCGTGTGTAAGTGTGTCAAAATCTGTTATGTTGTTGGCATTACTCACTGGTTATAAGTAGATTTTGTGTGTGTTCTATTGTGAGCATGTTGTTGGCATTGCTCACTGGTTCTGAGTAGATTGTGAGTGTGTTCTATGTGTGAGCATGTTGTTGGCATTGCTCACTGGTTCTGAGTAGATTGTGTGTGTTCTATTGTAAGCATATTAGTGGCATTGCTCACTGGTTCTGAGTAGATTGTGTGTGTGTTCTATTGTGAGTATGTTGTTGGCATTGCTCACTGGTTCTGAGTAGATTGTGTGTGTGTTCTATTGTGAGCATGTTGTTGGCATTGCTCACAGGTTCTGGTTAGATTGTGTGTGTTCTATTGTAAGCATATTTGTGGCATTGCTCACTGGTTCAGAGTAGATTGTGCATGTGTTCTATTGCAAGCATGTTGTTGGTATTGCTCACTGGTTCTGAGTATATTGTGTGTGTGTTCTATTGCAAGCATGTTGATGGTATTGCTCACTTGTTCTGAGTAGATTGTGTGTGTGTTCTATTGTAAGCATGTTGTTGGTATTGCTCACTGGTTCTGAGTAGATTGTTTGTGTGTTCTATTGTAAGCATATTGTTGGTATTTCTCACTGGTTCAGAGTAGATTGTGTGTGTGTTCTATTGCAAGCATGTTGTTAGTATTGCTCACTGGTTCTGAGTAGATTGTGTGTGTGTTCTAATGTCAGCATGTTGTTGGCATTGCTCACTGGTTCTGAGTAGTTTGTGTGTGTGTTCTATTGCAAGCATTTTTGTATTGCTCACTGGTTCTGAGTAGATTGCTTGTGTGTTTATTGTAAGCATGTTGTTGGTATTGCTCACTGGCTCTGAGTAGATTGTATGTGTGTTCTATCGTAAGCATGTTGTTGGCATTGATCACTGGTTCTGAGTAGATTGTGTGTCAGTTCTATTGCGAGCATGCTGTTGGCATTGCTCACTGGTTCTGAGTAGATTGTGTGTGTGTTCTATTGTAAGCATATTGGTGGCATTGCTCACTGGTTCTGAGTAGATTTGTGTGTTCTATTGCAAGCATGTTGATGGTATTGCTCACTGGTTCTGAGTAGATTGTGTGTGTGTTCTATTGTAAACATGTTTTTGGTATTGCTCACTGGTTCTGAGTAGATTGTTTGTGTGTTCTATTGTAAGCATATTGTTAGTATTGCTCACTGGTTCTGAGTAGATTGTGTGTGTGTTCTATTGTAAAGCATATTGTTAGTATTGTTCACTGGTTCTGAGTAGATTGTGTGTGTGTTTTATTGCAAGCATGTTGTTAGTATTGCTCACTGGTTCTGAGTAGATTGTGTGTGTGTTCTAATGTCAGCATGTTGTTGGCATTGCTCACTGGTTCTGAGTAGTTTGTGTGTGTGTTCTATTGCAAGCATTTTTGTATTGCTCACTGGTTCTGAGTAAATTGCTTGTGTGTTTATTGTAAGCATGTTGTTGGTATTGCTCACTGGCTCTGAGTAGATTGTATGTGTGTTCTATCGTAAGCATGTTGTTGGCATTGATCACTGGTTCTGAGTAGATTGTGTGTCAGTTTTATTGTGAGCATGCTGTTGGCATTGCTCACTGGTTCTGAGTAGATTGTGTGTGTGTTCTATTGTAAGCATATCGGTGGCATTGCTCACTGGTTCTGAGTAGATTTGTGTGTTCTATTGCAAGCGTGTTGATGGTATTGCTCACTGGTTCTGAGTAGATTGTGTGTGTGTTCTATTGTAAGCATGTTTTTGGTATTGCTCACTGGTTCTGAGTAGATTGTTTGTGTGTTCTATTGTAAGCATATTGTTAGTATTTCTCACTGGTTCTGAGTAGATTGTGTGTGTGTTCTATTGTCAGCATGATGTTGGCATTGCTCACTGGTTCTGAGTAGTTTGTGTGTGTGTTCTATTGCAAGCATTTTAGTATTGCTCACTGGTTATAAGTAGATTGCTTGTGTGTTTAATGTAAGCCTGTTGTTGGTATTGCTCACTGGCTCTGAGTAGATTGTATGTGTGTTCTATCGTAAGCATGTTGTTGGCATTGCTCACTGGTTCTCAGTAGATTGTGTGTGTTCTATTGTAAGCATATTGGTGGCATTGCACACTGGTTCTGAGTAGATTGTGTGTCAGTTCTATTGTGAGCATGCTGTTGGCATTGCTCACTGGTTCTGAGTAGATTGTGTGTGTGTTCTATTGTAAGCATATTGGTGACATTGCTCACTGGTTCTGAGTAGATTTGTGTGTTCTATTGCAAGCATGTTGTTGGCATTGCTTACTGGTTCTGAGTAAATTGTGCGTCAGTTCTATTGTGAGCATGTTGTTGGCATTCCTCACTGGTTCTGAGTAGATTGTGTGTGTTCTATTGTAAGCATATTGGTGGCATTGCTCACTGGTTCTGAGTAGATTTGTGTGTTCTATTGCAAGCATATTGTTGGCATTGCTGACTGGTTCTGAGTAGATTGTGTGTTCTATTGTGAGCATGTTGTTGGCACTACTCGCTGGTTCTGAGTAGATTGTATGTGTGTTCTGTTGCAAGCATGTTGTTGGCACTACTCACTGGTTCTGAGTAGATTGTGTGTGTGTTCTATCGTAAGCATGTTGTTGGCACTACTCACTGGTTCTGAGTAGATTGTGTGTGTTTTCTATCGTAAGCATGCTGTTGGTATTGCTCACTGGTTCTGAGTAGATTGTGTGTGTGTTCTATTGTAAGCATGTTGTTAGTATTGCTCACTGGTTCTGAGTAGATTTGTGTGTTCTATTGCAAGCGTGTTGATGGTATTGCTCACTGGTTCTGAGTAGATTGTGTGTGTGTTCTATTGTAAGCATGTTTTTGGTATTGCTCACTGGTTCTGAGTAGATTGTTTGTGTGTTCTATTGTAAGCATATTGTTAGTATTGCTCACTGGTTCTGAGTAGATTGTGTGTGTGTGTTATTGCAAGCATGTTGTTAGTATTTCTCACTGGTTCTGAGTAGATTGTGTGTGTGTTCTATTGTCAGCATGATGTTGGCATTGCTCACTGGTTCTGAGTAGTTTGTGTGTGTGTTCTATTGCAAGCATTTTAGTATTGCTCACTGGTTATGAGTAGATTGCTTGTGTGTTTAATGTAAGCCTGTTGTTGGTATTGCTCACTGGCTCTGAGTAGATTGTATGTGTGTTCTATCGTAAGCATGTTGTTGGCATTGCTCACTGGTTCTCTGTAGATTGTGTGTGTTCTATTGTAAGCATATTGGTGGCATTGCACACTGGTTCTGAGTAGATTGTGTGTCAGTTCTATTGTGAGCATGCTGTTGGCATTGCTCACTGGTTCTGAGTAGATTGTGTGTGTGTTCTATTGTAAGCATATTGGTGGCATTGCTCACTGGTTCTGAGTAGATTTGTGTGTTCTATTGCAAGCGTGTTGATGGTATTGCTCACTGGTTCTGAGTAGATTGTGTGTGTGTTCTATTGTAAGCATGTTTTTGGTATTGCTCACTGGTTCTGAGTAGATTGTTTGTGTGTTCTATTGTAAGCATATTGTTAGTATTGCTCACTGGTTCTGAGTAGATTGTGTGTGTGTTATTGCAAGCATGTTGTTAGTATTGCTCACTGGTTCTGAGTAGATTGTGTGTGTGTTCTATTGTCAGCATGATGTTGGCATTGCTCACTGGTTCTGAGTAGTTTGTGTGTGTGTTCTATTGCAAGCATTTTAGTATTGCTCACTGGTTATGAGTAGATTGCTTGTGTGTTTAATGTAAGCCTGTTGTTGGTATTGCTCACTGGCTCTGAGTAGATTGTATGTGTGTTCTATCGTAAGCATGTTGTTGGCATTGCTCACTGGTTCTCAGTAGATTGTGTGTGTTCTATTGTAAGCATATTGGTGGCATTGCACACTGGTTCTGAGTAGATTGTGTGTCAGTTCTATTGTGAGCATGCTGTTGGCATTGCTCACTGGTTCTGAGTAGATTGTGTGTGTGTTCTATTGTAAGCATATTGGTGACATTGCTCACTGGTTCTGAGTAGATTTGTGTGTTCTATTGCAAGCATGTTGTTGGCATTGCTTACTGGTTCTGAGTAAATTGTGCGTCAGTTCTATTGTGAGCATGTTGTTGGCATTCCTCACTGGTTCTGAGTAGATTGTGTGTGTTCTATTGTAAGCATATTGGTGGCATTGCTCACTGGTTCTGAGTAGATTTGTGTGTTCTATTGCAAGCATATTGTTGGCATTGCTGACTGGTTCTGAGTAGATTGTGTGTTCTATTGTGAGCATGTTGTTGGCACTACTCGCTGGTTCTGAGTAGATTGTATGTGTGTTCTGTTGCAAGCATGTTGTTGGCACTACTCACTGGTTCTGAGTAGATTGTGTGTGTGTTCTATCGTAAGCATGTTGTTGGCACTACTCACTGGTTCTGAGTAGATTGTGTGTGTTTTCTATCGTAAGCATGCTGTTGGTATTGCTCACTGGTTCTGAGTAGATTGTGTGTGTGTTCTATTGTAAGCATGTTGTTAGTATTGCTCACTGGTTCTGAGTAGATTGTGCATGTGTTCTATTGTGAGCATGTTGTTGGCACTGCTCACTGATGAAAGTAACAACAATCGGGGTAATATGTGCATTTCATGATAATGATAAAGAAAAAACTATATTTATGCGAATGTTTATTAAAATGTTGAAATGTTTTTAAATTTAACATAGGGTCCCAATTATTTAGATTTGTCTATCCCAACAGGACACTCGTCTTTTACGAATAGAGTAAATTCGTGTGTAAGTGTGTCAAAATATGTTATGTTGTTGGCATTACTCACTGGTTATAAGTAGATTTTGTGTGTGTTCTATTGTGAGCATGTTGTTGGCATTGCTCACTGGTTCTGAGTAGATTGTGAGTGTGTTCTATGTGTGAGCATGATGTTGGCATTGCTCACTGGTTCTGAGTAGATTGTGTGTGTTCTATTGTAAGCATATTAGTGGCATTGCTCACTGGTTCTGAGTAGATTGTGTGTGTGTTCTATTGTGAGCATGTTGTTGGCATTGCTCACTGGTTCTGAGTAGATTGTGTGTGTGTTCTATTGTGAGCATGTTGTTGGCATTGCTCACTGGTTTCTGGGTTAGATTGTGTGTGTTCTATTGTAAGCATATTGGTGGCATTCCTCACTGGTTCTGAGCAGATTGTGTGTGTTCTATTGTAAGCATATTGGTGGCATTGCTCACTGGTTCTGAGTAGATTTGTGTGTTCTATTGCAAGCACGTTGTTGGCATTGCATACTGGTCTGAGTAGATTGCTTGTGTGTTCTATAGTAAGCACGTTGTAGTCACTACTCTCTGGTTCTGAGTAGATTGTGTGTGTTCTATTGCAAGCATGTTGTTGGTATTGCTCACTGGTTCTGAGTAGATTGCTTGTGTGTTCTATTGTAAGCATGTTGTTGGCATTGCTCACTGGTTATGAGTAGATTGTGTGTGTGTTCTATTGCAAGCATGTTGTTAGCATTGCTCACTGGTTCTGAGTAGAGTGTATGTGTTCTATTGCAAGCATGTTGTTGGCACTACTCACTGGTTCTGAGTAGATTGTGTGTGGTCTATTGCAAGCATGTTGTTGGCACTACTCACTGGTTCTAAGTAGATTGTGTGTGTGTTCTATTGCAAGCATTTTAGTATTGCTCACTGGTTCTGAGTAGATTGTTTGTGTGTTTATTGTAAGCCTGTTGTTGGTATTGCTCACTGGTTCTGAGTAGATTGTGTGTGTTCTATTGTAAGCATATTGGTGGCATTGCTCACTGGTGCTGAGTAGATTTGTGTGTTCTATTGCAAGCATGTTGTTGGCATTGCTTACTGGTTCTGAGTAGTTTGTGTGTGTGTTCTATTGCAAGCATTTTAGTATTGCTCACTGGTTCTGAGTAGATTGTTTGTGTGTTTATTGTAAGCCTGTTGTTGGTATTGCTCACTGGTTCTGAGTAGATTGTATGTGTGTTCTATCGTAAGCATGTTGTTGGCATTGCTCACAGGCTCTGAGTAGATTGTATGTGTGTTCTATTGTAAGCATATTGTTGGCATTGATCACTGGTTCTGAGTAGATTGTGTGTCAGTTCTATTGTGAGCATGCTGTTGGCATTGCTCACTGGTTCTGAGTAGATTGTGTGTGTGTTCTATTGTAAGCATATTGGTGGCATTGCTCACTGGTTCTGAGTAGATTCGTGTGTTCTATTGCAAGCGTGTTGATGGTATTGCTCACTGGTTCTGAGTAGATTGTGTGTGTGTTCTATTGTAAGCATGTTTTTGGTATTGCTCACTGGTTCTGAGTAGATTGTTCGTGTGTTCTATTGTAAGCATATTGTTAGTATTGCTTACTGGTTCTGAGTAGATTGTGTGTGTGTTTTATTGCAAGCATTTTAGTATTGCTCACTGGTTATGAGTAGATTGCTTGTGTGTTTAATGTAAGCCTGTTGTTGGTATTGCTCACTGGCTCTGAGTAGATTGTATGTGTGTTCTATCGTAAGCATGTTGTTGGCATTGCTCACTGGTTCTCAGTAGATTGTGTGTGTTCTATTGTAAGCATATTGGTGGCATTGGACACTGGTTCTGAGTTGATTGTGTGTCAGTTCTATTGTGAGCATGCTGTTGGCATTGCTCACTGGTTCTGAGTAGATTGTGTGTGTGTTCTATTGTAAGCATATTGGTGGCATTGCTCACTGGTTCGTAGTAGATTTGTGTGTTCTATTGCAAGCATGTTGTTGGCATTGCTTACTGGTTCTGAGTAAATTGTGCGTCAGTTCTATTGTGAGCATGTTGTTGGCATTGCTCACTGGTTCTGAGTAGATTGTTTGTGTTCTATTGTAAGCATATTGGTGGCATTGCTCACTGGTTCTGAGTAGATTTGTGTGTTCTATTGCAAGCATGTTGTTGGCATTGCTGACTGGTTCTGAGTAGATTGTGTGTTCTATTGTGAGCATGTTGTTGGCACTACTCGCTGGTTCTGAGTAGATTGTACGTGTGTTCTGTTGCAAGCATGTTGTTGGCACTACTCACTGATTCTGAGTAGATTGTGTGTGTGTTCTATCGTAAGCATGTTGTTGGCACTACTCACTGGTTCTGAGTAGATTGTGTGTGTTTTCTATCGTAAGCATGCTGTTGGTATTGCTCACTGGTTCTGAGTAGATTGTGTGTGTGTTCTATTGTAAACATGTTGTTAGTATTGCTCACTGGTTCTGAGTAGATTGTGCATGTGTTCTATTGTGAGCATGTTGTTGGCACTGCTCACTGATGAAAGTAACAACAATCGGGGTAATATGTGCATTTCATGATAATGATAAAGAAAAAAACTATATTCATGCGAATGTTTATTAAAATGTTGAAATGTTTTTAAATTTAACTTAGGGTCCCAATTATTTAGATTTGTCTATCCCAACAGGACACTCGTCTTTTGCGAATAGAGTAAATTCGTGTGTAAGTGTGTCAAAATCTGTTATGTTGTTGGCATTACTCACTGGTTATAAGTAGATTTTGTGTGTGTTCTATTGTGAGCATGTTGTTGGCATTGCTCACTGGTTCTGAGTAGATTGTGAGTGTGTTCTATGTGTGAGCATGTTGTTGGCATTGCTCACTGGTTCTGAGTAGATTGTGTGAGTTCTATTGTAAGCATATTAGTGGCATTGCTCACTGGTTCTGAGTAGATTGTGTGTGTGTTCTATTGTGAGTATGTTGTTGGCATTGCTCACTGGTTCTGAGTAGATTGTGTGTGTGTTCTATTGTGAGCATGTTGTTGGCATTGCTCACTGGTTCTGGTTAGATTGTGTGTGTTCTATTGTAAGCATATTTGTGGCATTGCTCACTGGTTCAGAGTAGATTGTGCATGTGTTCTATTGCAAGCATGTTGTTGGTATTGCTCACTGGTTCTGAGTATATTGTGTGTGTGTTCTATTGCAAGCATGTTGATGGTATTGCTCACTTGTTCTGAGTAGATTGTGTGTGTGTTCTATTGTAAGCATGTTGTTGGTATTGCTCACTGGTTCTGAGTAGATTGTTTGTGTGTTCTATTGTAAGCATATTGTTGGTATTTCTCACTGGTTCAGAGTAGATTGTGTGTGTGTTCTATTGCAAGCATGTTGTTAGTATTGCTCACTGGTTCTGAGTAGATTGTGTGTGTGTTCTAATGTCAGCATGTTGTTGGCATTGCTCACTGGTTCTGAGTAGTTTGTGTGTGTTCTATTGCAAGCATTTTTGTATTGCTCACTGGTTCTGAGTAGATTGCTTGTGTGTTTATTGTAAGCATGTTGTTGGTATTGCTCACAGGCTCTGAGTAGATTGTATGTGTGTTCTATCGTAAGCATTTTGTTGGCATTGATCACTGGTTCTGAGTAGATTGTGTGTCAGTTCTATTGTGAGCATGCTGTTGGCATTGCTCACTGGTTCTGAGTAGATTGTGTGTGTGTTTCTATTGTAAAGCATATTGGTGGCATTGCTCACTGGTTCTGAGTAGATTCGTGTGTTCTATTGCAAGCATGTTGATGGTATTGCTCACTGATGAAAGTACACAATCGGGGTAATATGTGCATTTCATGATAATGATAAAGAAAAAACTATATTTATGCGAATGTTTATTAAAATGTTGAAATGTTTTTAAATTTAACATAGGGTCCCAATTATTTAGATTTGTCTATCCCAACAGGACACTCGTCTTTTGCGAATAGAGTAAATTCGTGTGTAAGTGTGTCAAAATATGTTA
This sequence comes from Saccoglossus kowalevskii, assembly GCF_000003605.2. Taxonomy (NCBI): domain Eukaryota; kingdom Metazoa; phylum Hemichordata; class Enteropneusta; family Harrimaniidae; genus Saccoglossus; species Saccoglossus kowalevskii. The sequence goes on from NW_003158973.1 coordinate 13,080, forward strand.
TGTTGTTGGCATTACTCACTGGTTATAAGTAGATTTTGTGTGTGTTCTATTGTGAGCATGTTGTTGGCATTGCTCACTGGTTCTGAGTAGATTGTGAGTGTGTTCTATGTGTGAGCATGATGTTGGCATTGCTCACTGGTTCTGAGTAGATTGTGTGTGTTCTATTGTAAGCATATTAGTGGCATTGCTCACTGGTTCTGAGTAGATTGTGTGTGTGTTCTATTGTGAGCATGTTGTTGGCATTGCTCACTGGTTCTGAGTAGATTGTGTGTGTGTTCTATTGTGAGCATGTTGTTGGCATTGCTCACTGGTTCTGGTTAGATTGTGTGTGTTCTATTGTAAGCATATTGGTGGCATTGCTCACTGGTTCTGAGTAGATTGTGTGTGTGTTCTATTGTAAGCATATTGGTGACATTGCTCACTGGTTGTGAGTAGATTTGTGTGTTCTATTGCAAGCATGTTGTTGGCATTGCTTACTGGTTCTGAGTAAATTGTGCGTCAGTTCTATTGTGAGCATGTTGTTGGCATTCCTCACTGGTTCTGAGCAGATTGTGTGTGTTCTATTGTAAGCATATTGATGGTATTGCTCACTGGTTCTGAGTAGATTGTGTGTGTGTTCTATTGTAAGCATGTTTTTGGTATTGCTCACTGGTTCTGAGTAGATTGTTTGTGTGTTCTATTGTAAGCATATTGTTAGTATTGCTCACTGGTTCTGAGTAGATTGTGTGTGTGTGTTATTGCAAGCATGTTGTTAGTATTGCTCACTGGTTCTGAGTAGATTGTGTGTGTGTTCTATTGTCAGCATTATGTTGGCATTGCTCACTGGTTCTGAGTAGTTTGTGTGTGTGTTCTATTGCAAGCATTTTAGTATTGCTCACTGGTTATGAGTAGATTGCTTGTGTGTTTAATGTAAGCCTGTTGTTGGTATTGCTCACTGGCTCTGAGTAGATTGTATGTGTGTTCTATCGTAAGCATGTTGTTGGCATTGCATACTGGTTCTCAGTAGATTGTGTGTGTTCTATTGTAAGCATATTGGTGGCATTGGACACTGGTTCTGTAGTAGATTGTGTGTCAGTTCTATTGTGAGCATGCTGTTGGCATTGCTCACTGGTTCTGAGTAGATTGTGTGTGTGTTCTATTGTAAGCATATTGGTGACATTGCTCACTTGTTGTGAGTAGATTTGTGTGTTCTATTGCAAGCATGTTGTTGGCATTTGCCTTACTGGTTCTGAGTAGTTTGTGTGTGTGTTCTATTGCAAGCATTTTAGTATTGCTCACTGGTTCTGAGTAGATTGTTTGTGTGTTTATTGTAAGCCTGTTGTTGGTATTGCTCACTGGTTCTGAGTAGATTGTATGTGTGTTCTATCGTAAGCATGTTGTTGGCATTGCTCACTGGTTCTGAGTAGATTGTGTGTGTTCTATTGTAAGCATATTGGTGGCATTGCTCACTGGTTCTGAGTAGATTGTGTGTCAGTTCTGTTGTGAGCATGCTGTTGGCATTGCTCACTGGTTCTGAGTAGATTGTGTGTGTGTTCTATTGTAAGCATATTGGTGGCATTGCTCACTGGTTGTGAGTAGATTTGTGTGTTCTATTGCAAGCATGTTGTTGGCATTGCTTACTGGTTCTGAGTAGATTGCTTGTGTGTTCTATTGTAAGCATGTTGTTGGCCTACTCACTGGTTGTGAGTAGATTGTGTGAGTGTTTTATTACAAGCATGTTGTTGGTATTGCTCACTGGCTTTGAGTAGATTATGTGCGTGTTCTATCGTAAGCATGTTGTTGGCACTGCTGTCTGGTTCTGTGTAGATTGTGTTTGTGTTCTATTGCAAGCATGTTGATGGTATTATTCACAGGTTCTGAGTAGATTGTTTGTGTGTTCTATTGCAAGCATGTTGTTGGCACTACTCACTGGTTCTGAGTAGATTGTGTGTGTGTTCTATTGCAAGCATGCTGTTGGTATTGCTCACTGGTTCTGAGTAGATTTGTGTGTTCTATTGTCAGCATGTTGTTGGCATTGCTCACTGGATCTGAGTAGTTTGTGTGTGTGTGTTCTATTGCAAGCATTTTAGTATTGCTCACTGGTTCTGAGTAGATTGTGTGTGTGTTCTATGTGTTAGCATGTTGTTGACATTGCTCACTGGTTATGAGTAGATTGTGTGTGTTCTATTGTAAGCATATTAGTGGCATTGCTCACTGGTTCTGAGTAGATTGTGTGTGTGTTCTATTGTGAGCATGTTGTTGGCATTGCTCACTGGTTCTGAGTAGATTGTGTGTGTGTTCTATTGTGAGCATGTTGTTGGCATTGCTCACTGGTTCTGGTTAGATTGTGTGTGTTCTATTGTAAGCATATTGGTGGCATTGCTCACTGGTTCTGAGTAGATTGTGTGTGTGTTCTATTGTGAGCATGTTGTTGGCATTTCTCACTGGTTCGGAGTAGATTGTGTGTGTGTTCTATTGTGAGCATGTTGTTGGCATTGCTCACTGGTTCTGGGTAGATTGTGTGTGTTCTATTGCAAGCATGTTGTTGGCATTGCTCACTGGTTCTGAGTAGATTGTGTGTCAGTTCTATTGTAACCATGTTGGTGGCATTGCTCACTGGTTCTGAGTAGATTGTTTGTGTGTTCTATTGTAAGCATATTGTTGGTATTGCTCACTGGTTCTGGGTAGATTGTGTGTGTGTTCTATTGCAAGCATGTTGTTAGTATTGCTCACTGGTTCTGAGTAGATTGTGTGTGTGTTCTATGGTCAGCATGATGTTGGCATTGCTCACTGGTTCTGAGTAGATTGTGAGTGTGTTCTATGTGTGAGCATGTTGCTGGCATCGCTCACCGGTTCTGAGTAGATTGTGTGTGTTCTATTGTAAGCATATTAGTGGCATTGCTCACTGGTTCTGAGTAGATTGTGTGTGTGTTCTATTGTGAGCATGTTGTTGGCATTGCTCACTGGTTCTGAGTAGATTGTGTGTGTGTTCTATTGTGAGCATGTTGTTGGCATTGCTCACTGGTTCTGGTTAGATTGTGTGTGTTCTATTGTAAGCATATTGGTGGCATTGCTCACTGGTTCTGAGTAGATTGTGTGTGTGTTCTATTGTGAGCATGTTGTTGGCATTGCTCACTGGTTCGGAGTAGATTGTGTGTGTGTTCTATTGTGAGCATGTTGTTGGCATTGCTCACTGGTTCTGGGTAGATTGTGTGTGTTCTATTGCAAGCATGTTGTTGGCATTGCTCAATGGTTATGAGTAGATTGTGAGTGTGTTCTATGTGTGAGCATGTTGTTGGCATTGCTCACTGGTTCTGAGTAGATTGTGTGTGTTCTATTGTAAGCATATTAGTGGCATTGCTCACTGGTTCTGAGTAGATTGTGTGTGTGTTCTATTGTGAGCAAGTTGTTGGTATTGCTCACTGGTTCTGAGTAGATTGTGTGTGTGTTCTATTGTGAGCATGTTGTTGGCATTGCTCACTGGTTCTGGTTAGATTGTGTGTGTTCTATTGTAAGCATATTTGTGGCATTGCTCACTGGTTCAGAGTAGATTGTGCATGTGTTCTATTGCAAGCATGTTGATGGTATTGCTCACTTGTTCTGAGTAGATTGTGTGTGTGTTCGATTGTAAGCATGTTGTTGGTATTGCTCACTGGTTCTGAGTAGATTGTTTGTGTGTTCTATTGTAAGCATATTGTTGGTATTTCTCACTGGATCAGAGTAGATTGTGTGTGTGTTCTATTGCAAGCATGTTGTTAGTATTGCTCACTGGTTCTGAGTAGATTGTGTGTGTGTTCTAATGTCAGCATGTTGTTGGCATTGCTCACTGGTTCTGAGTATTTGTGTGTGTGTTCTATTGCAAGCATTTTTGTATTGCTCACTGGTTCTGAGTAGATTGCTTGTGTGTTTATTGTGACCATGTTGTTGGTATTGCTCACTGGTTTCTGAGTAGATTGTGTGTGTGTTCTATTGTGAGCATGTTGTTGGCATTGCTCACTGGTTCTGGTTAGATTGTGTGTGTTCTATTGTAAGCATATTGGTGGCATTGCTCACTGGTTCTGAGTAGATTGTGTGTGTGTTCTATTGTAAGCATATTGGTGACATTGCTCACTGGTTGTGAGTAGATTTGTGTGTTCTATTGCAAGCATGTTGTTGGCATTGCTTACTGGTTCTGAGTAAATTGTGCGTCAGTTCTATTGTGAGCATGTTGTTGGCATTCCTCACTGGTTCTGAGCAGATTGTGTGTGTTCTATTGTAAGCATATTGATGGTATTGCTCACTGGTTCTGAGTAGATTGTGTGTGTGTTCTATTGTAAGCATGTTTTTGGTATTGCTCACTGGTTCTGAGTAGATTGTTTGTGTGTTCTATTGTAAGCATATTGTTAGTATTGCTCACTGGTTCTGAGTAGATTGTGTGTGTGTGTTATTGCAAGCATGTTGTTAGTATTTCTCACTGGTTCTGAGTAGATTGTGTGTGTGTTCTATTGTCAGCATGATGTTGGCATTGCTCACTGGTTCTGAGTAGTTTGTGTGTGTGTTCTATTGCAAGCATTTTAGTATTGCTCACTGGTTATGAGTAGATTGCTTGTGTGTTTAATGTAAGCCAGTTGTTGGTATTGCTCACTGGCTCTGAGTAGATTGTATGTGTGTTCTATCGTAAGCATGTTGTTGGCATTGCTCACTGGTTCTCAGTAGATTGTGTGTGTTCTATTGTAAGCATATTGGTGGCATTGCACACTGGTTCTGAGTAGATTGTGTGTCAGTTCTATTGTGAGCATGCTGTTGGCATTGCTCACTGGTTCTGAGTAGATTGTGTGTGTGTTCTATTGTAAGCATATTGGTGACATTGCTCACTGGTTCTGAGTAGATTTGTGTGTTCTATTGCAAGCATGTTGTTGGCATTGCTTACTGGTTCTGAGTAAATTGTGCGTCAGTTCTATTGTGAGCATGTTGTTGGCATTCCTCACTGGTTCTGAGTAGATTGTGTGTGTTCTATTGTAAGCATATTGGTGGCATTGCTCACTGGTTCTGAGTAGATTTGTGTGTTCTATTGCAAGCATGTTGTTGGCATTGCTGACTGGTTCTGAGTAGATTGTGTGTTCTATTGTGAGCATGTTGTTGGCACTACTCGCTGGTTCTGAGTAGATTGTATGTGTGTTCTGTTGCAAGCATGTTGTTGGCACTACTCACTGGTTCTGAGTAGATTGTGTGTGTGTTCTATCGTAAGCATGTTGTTGGCACTACTCACTGGTTCTGAGTAGATTGTGTGTGTTATCTATCGTAAGCATGCTGTTGGTATTGCTCACTGGTTCTGAGTAGATTGTGCATGTGTTCTATTGTGAGCATGTTGTTGGCACTGCTCACTGATGAAAGTAACAACAATCGGGGTAATATGTGCATTTCATGATAATGATAAAGAAAAAAACTATATTTATGCGAATGTTTATTAAAATGTTGAAATGTTTTTAAATTTAACTTAGGGTCCCAATTATTTAGATTTGTCTATCCCAACAGGACACTCGTCTTTTGCGAATAGAGTAAATTCGTGTGTAAGTGTGTCAAAATATGTTATGTTGTTGGCATTACTCACTGGTTATAAGTAGATTTTGTGTGTGTTCTATTGTGAGCATGTTGTTGGCATTGCTCACTGGTTCTGAGTAGATTGTGAGTGTGTTCTATGTGTGAGCATGTTGTTGGCATTCCTCACTGGTTCTGAGTAGATTGTGTGTGTTCTATTGTAAGCATATGGTGGCATGCTCACTGGTTCTGAGTAGATTTGTGTGTTCTATGCAAGCATGTTGTTGGCATTGCTGACTGGTTCTGAGTAGATTGTGTGTTCTATTGTGAGCATGTTGTTGGGACTACTCGCTGGTTCTGAGTAGATTGTATGTGTGTTCTGTTGCAAGCATGTTGTTGGCACTACTCACTGATTCTGAGTAGATTGTGTATGTGTTCTATCGTAAGCATGTTGTTGGCACTACTCACTGGTTCTGAGTAGATTGTGTGTGTTTTCTATCGTAAGCATGCTGTTGGTATTGCTCACTGGTTCTGAGTAGATTGTGCATGTGTTCTATTGTGAGCATGTTGTTGGCACTGCTCACTGATGAAAGTAACAACAATCGGGGTAATATGTGCATTTCATGATAATGATAAAGAAACAAACTATATTTATGCGTATGTTTATTAAAATGTTGAAATGTTTTTAAATTTAACTTAGGTTCCCAATTATTTAGATTTGTCTATCCCAACAGGACACTCGTCTTTTGCGAATAGAGTAAATTCGTGTGTAAGTGTGTTAAAATATGTTATGTTGTTGGCATTACTCACTGGTTATAAGTAGATTTTGTGTGTGTTCTATTGTGAGCATGTTGTTGGCATTGCTCACTGGTTCTGAGTAGATTGTGAGTGTGTTCTATGTGTGAGCATGTTGTTGGCATTGCTCACTAGTTCTGAGTAGATTGTGTGTGTTCTATTGTAAGCATATTAGTGGCATTGCTCACTGGTTCTGAGTAGATTGTGTGTGTGTTCTATTGTGAGCATGTTGTTGGCATTGCTCACTGGTTCTGAGTAGATTGTGTGTGTGTTCTATTGTGAGCATGTTGTTGGCATTGCTCACTGGTTCTGGTTAGATTGTGTGTGTTCTATTGTAAGCATATTGGTGGCATTGCTCACTGGTTCTGAGTAGATTGTGTGTGTGTTCTATTGTGAGCATGTTGTTGGCATTGCTCACTGGTTCGGAGTAGATTGTGTGTGTGTTCTATTGTGAGCATGTTGTTGGCATTGCTCACTGGTTCTGGGTAGATTGTGTGTGTTCTATTGCAAGCATGTTGTTGGCATTGCTCACTGGTTCTGAGTAGATTGTGAGTGTGTTCTGTGTGTGAGCATGTTGTTGGCATTGCTCACTGGTTCTGAGTAGATTGTGTGTGTTCTATTGTAAGCATATTAGTGGCATTGCTCACTGGTTCTGAGTAGATTGTGTGTGTGTTCTATTGTGAGCATGTTGTTGGCATTGCTCACTGGTTCTGAGTAGATTGTGTGTGTGTTCTATTGTGAGCATGTTGTTGGCATTGCTCACTGGTTCTGGTTGGATTGTGTGTGTTCTATTGTAAGCATATTGGTGGCATTGCTCACTGGTTCTGAGTAGATTGTGTGTGTGTTCTATTGTGAGCATGTTGTTGGCATTGCTCACTGGTTCGGAGTAGATTGTGTGTGTGTTTTATTGTGAGCATGTTGTTGGCATTGCTCACTGGTTCTGGGTAGATTGTGTGTGTTCTATTGCAAGCATGTTGTTGGCATTGCTCAATGGTTCTGAGTAGATTGTGAGTGTGTTCTATGTGTGAGCATGTTGTTGGCATTGCTCACTGGTTCTGAGTAGATTTGTGTGTTCTATTGCAAGCATGTTGTTGGCATTGCTGACTGGTTCTGAGTAGTTTTAGTGTTCTATTGTGAGCATGTTGTTGGCACTACTCGCTGGTTCTGAGTAGATTGTATGTGTGTTCTGTTGCAAGCATGTTGTTGGCACTACTCACTGGTTCTGAGTAGATTGTGTGTGTGTTCTATCGTAAGCATGTTGTTGGCACTACTCACTGGTTCTGAGTAGATTGTGTGTGTTTTCTATCGTAAGCATGCTGTTGGTATTGCTCACTGGTTCTGAGTAGATTGTGCATGTGTTCTATTGTGAGCATGTTGTTGGCACTGCTCACTGATGAAAGTAACAACAATCGGGGTAATATGTGCATTTCATGATAATGATAAAGAAAAAAACTATATTTATGCGAATGTTTATTAAAATGTTGAAATGTTTTTAAATTTAACTTAGGTTCCCAATTATTTAGATTTGTCTATCCCAACAGGACACTCGTCTTTTGCGAATAGAGTAAATTCGTGTATAAGTGTGTCAAAATATGTTATGTTGTTGGCATTACTCACTGGTTATAAGTAGATTTTGTGTGTGTTCTATTGTGAGCATGTTGTTGGCATTGCTCACTGGTTCTGAGTAGATTGTGAGTGTGTTCTATGTGTGAGCATGTTGTTGGCATTGCTCACTGGTTCTGAGTAGATTGTGTGTGTTCTATTGTAAGCATATTAGTGGCATTGCTCACTGGTTCTGAGTAGATTGTGTGTGTGTTCTATTGTGAGCATATTGTTGGCATTGCTCACTGGTTCTGAGTAGATTGTGTGTGTGTGTTCTATTGTGAGCATGTTGTTGGCATTGCTCACTGGTTCTGGTTAGATTGTGTGTGTTCTATTGTAAGCATATTGGTGGCATTGCTCACTGGTTCTGAGTAGATTGTGTGTGTGTTCTATTGTGAGCATGTTGTTGGCATTGCTCACTGGTTCGGAGTAGATTGTGTGTGTGTTCTATTGTGAGCATGTTGTTGGCATTGCTCACTGGTTCTGGGTAGATTGTGTGTGTTCTATTGCAAGCATGTTGTTGGCATTGCTCAATGGTTCTGAGTAGATTGTGAGTGTGTTCTATGTGTGAGCATGTTGTTGGCATTGCTCACTGGTTCTGAGTAGATTGTGTGTGTTCTATTGTAAGCATATTAGTGGCATTGCTCACTGGTTCTGAGTAGATTGTGTGTGTGTTCTATTGTGAGCATGTTGTTGGTATTGCTCACTGGTTCTGAGTAGATTGTGTGTGTGTTCTATTGTGAGCATGTTGTTGGCATTGCTCACTGGTTCTGGTTAGATTGTGTGTGTTCTATTGTAAGCATATTTGTGGCATTGCTCACTGGTTCAGAGTAGATTGTGCATGTGTTCTATTGCAAGCATGTTGTTGGTATTGCTCACTGGTTCTGAGTATATTGTGTGTGTGTTCTATTGCAAGCATGTTGATGGTATTGCTCACTTGTTCTGAGTAGATTGTGTGTGTGTTCGATTGTAAGCATGTTGTTGGTATTGCTCACTGGTTCTGAGTAGATTGTTTGTGTGTTCTATTGTAAGCATATTGTTGGTATTTCTCACTGGATCAGAGTAGATTGTGTGTGTGTTCTATTGCAAGCATGTTGTTAGTATTGCTCACTGGTTCTGAGTAGATTGTGTGTGTGTTCTAATGTCAGCATGTTGTTGGCATTGCTCACTGGTTCTGAGTAGTTTGTGTGTGTGTTCTATTGCAAGCATTTTTGTATTGCTCACTGGTTCTGAGTAGATTGCTTGTGTGTTTATTGTAAGCATGTTGTTGGTATTGCTCACAGGCTCTGAGTAGATTGTATGTGTGTTCTATCGTAAGCATGTTGTTGGCATTGATCACTGGTTCTGAGTAGATTGTGTGTCAGTTCTATTGTGAGCATGCTGTTGGCATTGCTCACTGGTTCTGAGTAGATTGTGTGTGTGTTCTATTGTAAGCATATTGGTGGCATTGCTCACTGGTTCTGAGTAGATTTGTGTGTTCTATTGCAAGCGTGTTGATGGTATTGCTCACTGGTTCTGAGTAGATTGTGTGTGTGTTCTATTGTAAGCATATTGTTAGTATTGCTCACTGGTTCTGAGTAGATTGTGTGTGTGTTTTATTGCATGCATGTTGTTAGTATTGCTCACTGGTTCTGAGTAGATTGTGTGTGTGTTCTATTGTCAGCATGATGTTGGCATTGCTCACTGGTTCTGAGTAGATTGTGCATGTGTTCTATTGTGAGCATGTTGTTGACACTGCTCACTGATGAAAGTAACAACAATCGGGGTAATATGTGCATTTCATGATAATGATAAAGAAAAAAACTATATTTATGCGAATGTTTATTAAAATGTTGAAATGTTTTTAAATTTAACTTAGGGTCCCAATTATTTAGATTTGTCTATCCCAACAGGACACTCGTCTTTTGCGAATAGAGTAAATTCGTGTGTAAGTGTGTCAAAATATGTTATGTTGTTGGCATTACTCACTGGTTATAAGTAGATAATGTGTGTGTTCTATTGTGAGCATGTTGTTGGCATTGCTCACTGGTTCTGAGTAGATTGTGAGTGTGTTCTATGTGTGAGCATGTTGTTGGCATTGCTCACTGGTTCTGAGTAGATTGTGTGTGTTCTATTGTAAGCATATTAGTGGCATTGCTCACTGGTTCTGAGTAGATTGTGTGTGTGTTCTATTGTGAGCATGTTGTTGGCATTGCTCACTGGATCTGAGTAGATTGTGTGTTTGTTCTATTGTGAGCATGTTGTTGGCATTGCTCACTGGTTCTGGTTAGATTGTGTGTGTTCTATTGTAAGCATATTGGTGGCATTGCTCACTGGTTCTGAGTAGATTGTGTGTGTGTTCTATTGTGAGCATGTTGTTGGCATTGCTCACTGGTTCGGAGTAGATTGTGTGTGTGTTCTATTGTGAGCATGTTGTTGGCATTGCTCACTGGTTCTGGGTAGATTGTGTGTGTTCTATTGCAAGCATGTTGTTGGCATTGCTCACTGGTTCTGAGTAGATTGTGTGTCAGTTCTATTGTAAGCATGTTGGTGGCATTGCTCACTGGTTCTGAGTAGATTGTTTGTGTGTTCTATTGTAAGCATATTGTTGGTATTGCTCACTGGTTCTGAGTAGATTGTGTGTGTGTTCTATTGCAAGCATGTTGTTAGTATTGCTCACTGGTTCTGAGTAGATTGTGTGTGTGTTCTATTGTCAGCATGTTGTTGGTATTGCTCACTGGTTCTGAGTAGTTTGTGTGTGTGTTCTATTGCAAGCATTTTAGTATTGCTCACTGGTTCTCAGTAGATTGTGTGTGTGTTCTATGTGTGAGCATGTTGTTGGCATTGCTCACTGGTTCTGAGTAGATTGTGTGTGTTCTATTGTAAGCATATTAGTGGCATTGCTCACTGGTTCTGAGTAGATTGTGTGTGTGTTCTATTGTGAGCATGTTGTTGGCATTGCTCACTGGTTCTGAGTAGATTGTGTGTGTGTTCTATTGTGAGCATGTTGTTGGCATTGCTCACTGGTTATGGTTAGATTGTGTGTGTTCTTTTGTAAGCATATTGGTGGCATTGCTCACTGGTTCTGAGTAGATTGTGTGTGTGTTCTGTTGTGAGCATGTTGTTGGCATTGCTCACTGGTTCGGAGTAGATTGTGTGTGTGTTCTATTGTGAGCATGTTGTTGGCATTGCTCACTGGTTCAGGGTAGATTGTGTGTGTTCTATTGCAAGCATGTTGTTGGCACTGCTCACTGGTTCTGAGTAGATTGTGTGTCAGTTCTATTGTAACCATGTTGGTGGCGTTGCTCACTGGTTCTGAGTAGATTGTTTGTGTGTTCTATTGTAAGCATATTGTTGGTATTGCTCACTGGTTCTGAGTAGATTGTGTGTGTGTTCTATTGCAAGCATGTTGTTAGTATTGCTCACTGGTTCTGAGTAGATTGTGTGTGTGTTCTATTGTCAGCATGTTGTTGGCATTGCTCACTGGTTCTGAGTAGTTTGTGTGTGTGTTCTATTGCAAGCATTTTAGTATTGCTCACTGGTTCTGAGTAGATTGCTTGTGTGTTTATTGTAAGCCTGTTGTTGGTATTGCTCACTGGCTCTGAGTAGATTGTATGTGTGTTCTATCGTAAGCATGTTGTTGGCATTGCTCACTGGTTCTGAGTAGATTGTGTGTGTTCTATTGTAAGCATATTGGTGGCATTGCTCACTGGTTCTGAGTAGATTGTGTGTCAGTTCTATTGTGAGCATGCTGTTGGCATTGCTCACTGATTCTGAGTAGATTGTGTGTGTTCTATTGTAAGCATATTGGTGGCATTGCTCACTGGTTCTGAATGGATTGTGTGTCAGTTCTATTGTGAGCATGTTGTTGGCATTCCTCACTGGTTCTGAGTAGATTGTGTGTGTTCTATTGTAAGCATATTGGTGGCATTGCTCACTGGTTCTGAGTAGATTTGTGTGTTCTATTGCAAGCATGTTGTTGGCATTGCTGACTGGTTCTGAGTAGATTGTGTGTTCTATTGTGAGCATGTTGTTGGCGCTACTCGCTGGTTCTGAGTAGATTGTATGTGTGTTCTGTTGCCAAGCATGTTGTTGGCACTACTCACTGGTTCTGAGTAGATTGTGTGTGTGTTCTATCGTAAGCATGTTGTTGGCACTACTCACTGGTTCTGAGTAGATTGTGTGTGTTTTCTATCGTAAGCATGCTGTTGGTATTGCTCACTGGTTCTGAGTAGATTGTGCATGTGTTCTATTGTGAGCATGTTGTTGGCACTGCTCACTGATGAAAGTAACAACAATCGGGGTAATATGTGCATTTCATGATAATGATAAAGAAAAAAACTATATTTATGCGAATGTTTATTAAAATGTTGAAATGTTTTTAAATTTAACTTAGGTTCCCAATTATTTAGATTTGTCTATCCCAACAGGACACTCGTCTTTTGCGAATAGAGTAAATTCGTGTGTAAGTGTGTCAAAATATACTATGTCGTTGGCATTACTCCCTGGTTATAAGTAGATTTTGTGTGTGTTCTATTGTGAGCATGTTGTTGGCATTGCTCACTGGTTCTGCGTAGATTGTGAGTGTGTTCTATGTGTGAGCATGTTGTTGGCATTGCTCACTGGTTCAGAGTAGATCGTGTGTGTGTTCTATTGCAAGCATGTTGTTAGTATTGCTCACTGGTTCTGAGTAGATTGTGTGTGTGTTCTAATGTCAGCATGTTGTTGGCATTGCTCACTGGTTCTGAGTAGTTTGTGTGTGTGTTCTATTGCAAGCATTTTTGTATTGCTCACTGGTTCTGAGTAGATTGCTTGTGTGTTTATTGTAAGCATGTTGTTGGTATTGCTCACAGGCTCTGAGTAGATTGTATGTGTGTTCTATCGTAAGCATTTTGTTGGCATTGATCACTGGTTCTGAGTAGATTGTGTGTCAGTTCTATTGTGAGCATGCTGTTGGCATTGCTCACTGGTTCTGAGTAGATTGTGTGTGTGTTCTATTGTAAGCATATTGGTGGCATTGCTCACTGGTTCTGAGTAGATTCGTGTGTTCTATTGCAAGCGTGTTGATGGTATTGCTCACTGGTTCTGAGTAGATTTGTGTGTTCTATTGCAAGCATGTTGTTGGCATTGCTGACTGGTTCTGAGTAGATTGTGTGTTCTATTGTGAGCATGTTGTTGGCACTACTCGCTGGTTCTGAGTAGATTGTACGTGTGTTCTGTTGCAAGCATGTTGTTGGCACTACTCACTGGTTCTGAGTAGATTGTGTGTGTGTTCTATCGTAAGCATGTTGTTGGCACTACTCACTGGTTCTGAGTAGATTGTGTGTGTTTTCTATCGTAAGCATGCTGTTGGTATTGCTCACTGGTTCTGAGTAGATTGTGTGTGTGTTCTATTGTAAACATGTTGTTAGTATTGCTCACTGGTTCTGAGTAGATTGTGCATGTGTTCTATTGTGAGCATGTTGTTGGCACTGCTCACTGATGAAAGTAACAACAATCGGGGTAATATGTGCATTTCATGATAATGATAAAGAAAAAAACTATATTCATGCGAATGTTTATTAAAATGTTGAAATGTTTTTAAATTTAACTTAGGGTCCCAATTATTTAGATTTGTCTATCCCAACAGGACACTCGTCTTTTGCGAATAGAGTAAATTCGTGTGTAAGTGTGTCAAAATCTGTTATGTTGTTGGCATTACTCACTGGTTATAAGTAGATTTTGTGTGTGTTTTATTGTGAGCATGTTGTTGGCATTGCTCACTGGTTCTGAGTAGATTGTGAGTGTGTTCTATGTGTGAGCATGTTGTTGGCATTGCTCACTGGTTCTGAGTAGATTGTGTGAGTTCTATTGTAAGCATATTAGTGGCATTGCTCACTGGTTCTGGTTAGATTGTGTGTGTTCTATTGTGAGTATGTTGTTGGCATTGCTCACTGGTTCTGAGTAGATTGTGTGTGTTCTATTGTAAGCATATTTGTGGCGTTGCTCACTGGTTCAGAGTAGATTGTGCATGTGTTCTATTGCAAGCATGTTGTTGGTATTGCTCACTGGTTCTGAGTATATTGTGTGTGTTCTATTGCCAGCATGTTGATGGTATTGCTCACTTGTTCTGAGTAGATTGTGTGTGTGTTCGATTGTAAGCATGTTGTTGGTATTGCTCACTGGTTCTGAGTAGATTGTTTGTGTGTTCTATTGTAAGCATATTGTTGGTATTTCTCACTGGTTCAGAGTAGATTGTGTGTGTGTTCTATTGCAAGCATGTTGTTAGTATTGCTCACTGGTTCTGAGTAGATTGTGTGTGCGTTCTAATGTCAGCATGTTGTTGGCATTGCTCACTGGTTCTGAGTAGTTTGTGTGTGTGTTCTATTGCAAGCATTTTTGTATTGCTCACTGGTTCTGAGTAGATTGCTTGTGTGTTTATTGTAAGCATGTTGTTGGTATTGCTCACAGGCTCTGAGTAGATTGTATGTGTGTTCTATCGTAAGCATGTTGTTGGCATTGATCACTGGTTCTGAGTAGATTGTGTGTCAGTTCTATTGTGAGCATGCTGTTGGCATTGCTCACTGGTTCTGAGTAGATTGTGTGTGTGTTCTATTGTAAGCATATTGGTGGCATTGCTCACTGGTTCTGAGTAGATTTGTGTGTTCTATTGCAAGCGTGTTGATGGTATTGCTCACTGGTTCTGAGTAGATTGTGTGTGTGTTCTATTGTAAGCATGTTTTTGGTATTGCTCACTGGTTCTGAGTAGATTGTTTGTGTGTTCTATTGTAAGCATATTGTTAGTATTTCTCACTGGTTCTGAGTAGATTGTGTGTGTGTTCTATTGTCAGCATGATGTTGGCATTGCTCACTGGTTCTGAGTAGTTTGTGTGTGTGTTCTATTGCAAGCATTTTAGTATTGCTCACTGGTTATGAGTAGATTGCTTGTGTGTTTAATGTAAGCCTGTTGTTGGTATTGCTCACTGGCTCTGAGTAGATTGTATGTGTGTTCTATCGTAAGCATGTTGTTGGCATTGCTCTCTGGTTCTCAGTAGATTGTGTGTGTTCTATTGTAAGCATATTGGTGGCATTGCACACTTGTTCTGAGTAGATTGTGTGTCAGTTCTATTGTGAGCATGCTGTTGGCATTGCTCACTGGTTCTGAGTAGATTGTGTGTGTGTTCTATTGTAAGCATATTGGTGACATTGCTCACTGGTTCTGAGTAGATTTGTGTGTTCTATTGCAAGCATGTTGTTGGCATTGCTTACTGGTTCTGAGTAGTTTGTGTGTGTGTTCTATTGCAAGCATGTTGTTGGTATTGCTCACTGGTTCTGAGTAGATTGTGTGTGTGTTTTATTGTAAGCATGTTGTTGGCTTTTCTCACTGGTTCTTAGTAGATTGTGTGTGTTCTATTGCAAGCATGTTGATGGTATTGCTCACTGGTTCTGAGTAGATTGTTTGTGTGTTCTATTGTAAGCATATTGTTGGCATTGCTCACTGGTTCTGAGTAGATTGTGTGTGTGTTCTATTGTCAGCATGTTGTTGGCAATGCTCACTGGTTCTGAGTAGTTTGTGTGTGTGTGTCCTATTGCAAGCATTTTAGTATTGCTCACTTGTTCTGAGTAGATTGTTTGTGTGTTTATTGTAAGCCTGTTGTTGGTATTGCTCACTGGTTCTGAGTAGATTGTACGTGTGTTCTATCGTAAGCATGTTGTTGGCATTGCTCACTGGTACTGAGTAGATTGTGTGTGTTCTATTGTAAGCATATTGGTGGCATTGCTCACTGGTTCTGAGTAGATTGTGTGTCAGTTCTATTGTGAGCATGCTGTTGGCATTGCTCACTGGTTCTGAGTAGATTGTGTGTGTGTTCTATTGTAAGCATATTGGTGGCATTGCTCACTGGTTCTGAGTAGATTTGTGTGTTCTATTGCAAGCATGTTGTTGGCATTGCTTACTGGTTCTGAGTAGATTGCTTGTGTGTTCTATTGTAAGCATTTTGTTGGCACTACTCTCTGGTTCTGAGTACATTGTGTGTGTGTTCTATTGCAAGCATGTTGTTGGTATTGCTCACTGGTTCTGAGTAGATTGTTTGTGTGTTTATTGTAACCCTGCTGTTGGTATTGCTCACTGCTTCTGAGTAGATGTGTGTGTGTTCTATTGTAAGCATATTGGTGGCATTGCTCACTGGTTGTGAGTAGATTTGTGTGTTCTATTGCAAGCATTTTGTTGGCATTGCTTACTGGTTGTCAGTAGATTGTGTGTGTGTTCTATTGCAAGCATTTTAGTATTGCTCACTGGTTCTGAGTAGATTGTTTGTGTGTTTATTGTAAGCGTGTTGTTGGTATTGCTCACTGGTTCTGAGTAGATTGTATGTGTGTTCTATCGTAAGCATGTTGTTGGCATTGCTCACTGGTTCTGAGTAGATTGTGTGTGTGTTCTGTTGCAAGCATGTTGTTAGCATTGCTCACTGGCTCTCAGTAGATTGTTTGTATGTTCTATTGTAAGCATGTTGTTGATATTGCTCTCTGGTTCTGAGTAGATTGTACATGTGTTCTATCGTGGGCATGTTGTTGGTATTGCTCTCTGGTTCTGAGTAGATTGTGTGTGTGTTCTATTGTAAGCATGTTGTTGGCTTTTCTCACTGGTTCTTAGTAGATTGTGTGTGTGTTTTATTGCAAGCATGTTGTTGGCATTGCTCACTGGTTCTTAGTAGATTGTGTGTGTGTTCTATTGTAAGCATGTTGTTGGCATTGCTCACTGCTTCTGAGTAGATTGTGTGTGTGTTCTATTGCAAGCATGTTGTTAGTATTGCTCACTGGTTCTGAGTAGATTGTGTGTGTGTTCTATTGTCAGCATGTTGTTGGCATTGCTCACTGGTTCTGAGTAGTTTGTGTGTGTGTTCTATTGCAAGCATTTTAGTATTGCTCACTTGTTCTGAGTAGATTGTTTGTGTGTTTATTGTAAGCCTGTTGTTGGTATTGCTCACTGGTTCTGAGTAGATTGTATGTGTGTTCTATCGTAAGCATGTTGTTGGCATTGCTCACTGGTTCTGAGTAGATTGTGTGTGTTCTATTGTAAGCATATTGGTGGCATTGCTCACTGGTTCTGAGTAGATTGTGTGTCAGTTCTATTGTGAGCATGCTGTTGGCATTGCTCACTGGTTCTGAGTAGATTGTGTGTGTGTTCTATTGTAAGCATATTGGTGGCATTGCTCACTGGTTCTGAGTAGATTTGTGTGTTCTATTGCATGCATGTTGTTGGCATTGCTTACTGGTTCTGAGTAGATTGCTTGTGTGTTCTATTGTAAGCATGTTGTTGGCATTGCTCACTGGTTATGAGTAGATTGTGTGTGTGTTCTATTGCAAGCATGTTGTTAGCATTGCTCACTGGTTCTGAGTAGATTGTATGTGTTCTATTGCAAGCATGTTGTTGGCACTACTCACTGGTTCTGAGGAGATTGTGTGTGTGTTCTATTGCAAGCATTTTAGTATTGCTCACTGGTTCTGAGTAGATTGTTTGTGTGTGTATTGTAAGCATGTTGTTGGTATTGCTCACTGGTTCTGAGTAGATTGTATGTGTGTTCTATTGTAAGCATGTTGTTGGCATTGCTCTCTGGTTCTGCGTAGATTGTGTGTGTTCTATTGTAAGCATATTGGGTGCATTGCTCACGGGTTCTGAGTAGATTTGTGTGTTCTATTGCAAGCATGTTGTTGGCATTGCTTACTGGTTCTGAGTAGTTTGTGTATGTGTTCTATTGCAAGCATTTTAGTATTGCTCACTGGTTCTGAGTAGATTGTTTGTGTGTTTATTGTAAGCGTGTTGTTGGTATTGCTCACTGGTTCTGAGTAGATTGTATGTGTGTTCTATCGTAAGCATGTTGTTGGCATTGCTCACTGGTTCTGAGTAGATTGTGTGTGTTCTATTGTAAGCATATTGGTGGCATTGCTCACTGGTTCTGAGTAGATTGTGTGTCAGTTCTGTTGTGAGCATGCTGTTGGCATTGCTCACTGGTTCTGAGTAGATTGTGTGTGTGTTCTATTGTAAGCATATTGGTGGCATTGCTCACTGGTTGTGAGTTGATTTGTGTGTTCTATTGCAAGCATGTTGTTGGCATTGCTTACTGGTTCTGAGTAGATTGCTTGTGTGTTCTATTGTAAGCATGTTGTTGGCCTACTCACTGGTTGTGAGTAGATTGTGTGTGTGTTCTATTGCAAGCATGTTGTTGGTATTGCTCACTGGTTCTGAGTAGATTGATTGCGTGTTCTATTGTTAGCATGTTGTTAGCATTGCTCACTGGTTCTGAGTAGATTGTATGTGTTCTATTGCAAGCATGTTGTTGGCACTACTCACTGGTTCTGAGTAGATTGTGTGTGTGTTCTATTGCAAGCATTTTAGTATTGCTCACTGGTTCTGAGTAGATTGTTTGTGTGTTTATTGTAAGCCTGTTGTTGGTATTGCTCACTGGTTCTGAGTGGGTTGTATGTGTGTTCTATCGTAAGCATGTTGTTGGCATTGCTCACTGGTTCTGAGTAGATTGTGTGTGTTCTATTGTAAGCATATTGGTGGCATTGCTCACTGGTTCTGGTTAGATTGTGTGTCAGTTCTATTGTGAGCATGCTGTTGGCATTGCTCACTGGTTCTGAGAAGATTGTGTGTTTGTCCTATAGTAAGCATATTGGTGGCATTGCTCACTGGTTCTGAGTAGATTTGTGTGTTCTATTGCAAGCATGTTGTTGGCATTGCTTACTGGTTCTGAGTAGATTGCTTGTGTGTTCTGTTGTAAGCATGTTGTTGGCACTACTCACTGGTACTGAGTAGATTGTGTGTGTGTTCTATTGCAAGCATGTTGTTGGTATTGCTCACTGGTTCTTAGTAGATTGCCTGTGTGTTCTATTGTAAGCATGTTGTTGGCATTGCTCACTGGTTATGAGTAGATTGTGTGTGTGTTCTATTGCAAGCATGTTGTTAGCATTGCTCACTGGTTCTGAGTAGATTGTGTGTGTGTTCTATCGTCAGCATGTTGGCATTGCTCACTGGTTCTGAGTAGTTTGTGTGTGTGTTCTATAGCAAGCATTTTAGTATTGCTCACTGGTTCTGAGTAGATTGTACGTGTGTTCTATCGTAAGCATGTTGTTGGCATTGCTCACTGGTTCTGAGTAGATTGTGTGTGTTCTATTGTAAGCATATTGGTGGCATTGCTCACTGGTTCTGAGTAGATTGTGTGTCAGTTCTATTGTGAGCATGCTGTTGGCATTGCTCACTGGTTCTGAGTAAATTGTGTGTGTGTTCTATTGTAGGCATATTGGTGGCATTGCTCACTGGTTCTGAGTAGATTTGTGTGTTCTATTGCAAGCATGTTGTTGGCATTGCTTACTGGTTCTGAGTAGATTGCTTGGGTGTTCTATTGTTAGCATGTTGTTGGCACTACTCTCTGGTTCTGAGTAGATTGTGTGTGTTCTATTGCAAGCACGTTGTTGGTATTGCTCACTGGTTCTGAGTAGATTGCATGTGTGTTCTATTGTAAGCATGTTGTTGGCATTGCTCACTGGTTATGAGTAGATTGTGTGTGTGTTCTATTGCAAGCATGTTGTTAGCATTGCTCACTGGTTCTGAGTAGATTGTATGTGTTCTATTGCAAGCATGTTGTTGGCATTGCTCACTGGTTATGAGTAGATTGTGTCTGTGTTCTATTGCAAGCATTGTAGTATTGCTCACTGGTTCTGATCTGATTGTTTGTGTGTTTATTGTATGCCTATTGGTGGTATTGCTCACTGGTTCTGACTAAATTGAATGTGTGTTCTATCTGAAACCTGGTGGTGGCATTGCTCCCTGGTTCCGAATAAATTGGGTGGGTTCCATTGGAAACCTATTGGTGGCATTGCTCCCTGGTTCCGAATAAAATGTGTGTCATCTCTATTGTGAGCATGCTGGTGGCATTGCTCACTGTCTCAGAATATATTGTGTGTGTGTTCTATTGTAAGCTTATTTGTTGCATTGCTCACTGGATGTGATTTGATTTGTGTGTTCTGTTGCAATCATGTTGTTGGCGTTGCTTACTGGTTCTGAGAATATTGCTTGTGTGTACTATTGTAATCTTGTTGTTGGCCTACTCTCTGTCTGAGAATATATTGTGTGTGTGCTCTTTTGCACACGTGTTGTTGGTATTGCTCTGTGTCTCTGAATATTGTGTGTGTGTGCTAATTGTAACATGATTGTGATATTGCTCTCACTGGTCTGAAGTAAATGGTGTGTGTTCTATTGTAGGCCTAGTGGTGGCATTGCTCACTGGTTCTGAATAAATTGTGTGTGTGTTCTATTGTAAGCATAGTTGTTGGGCATTGCTTCACTGGTTCTGAGTAGATTGTGTGTTCTTATTGCAAGCGTGTTGAATGGTATTGCTCACTGCTTCTGAGTAGATTGTGTGTGTGTTCTTATTGTGAGCATGTTGTTGGCATTGCTCACTGGTTCGGAGTAGATTGTGTGTGTGTTCTATTGTGAGCATGTTGTTGGCATTGCTCACTGGTTCTGGGTAGATTGTGTGTGTGTTTTATTCAAAGCATGTTCTTAGTATTGCTCACTGGTTCTGAGTAGATTGTGTGTGTGTTCTATTGTCAGCATGATGTTGGCATTGCTCACTGGTTCTGAGTAGTTTGTGTGTGTGTTCTATTGCAAGCATTTTAGTATTGCTCACTGGTTATGAGTAGATTGCTTGTGTGTTTAATGTAAGCCTGTTGTTGGTATTGCTCACTGGCTCTGAGTAGATTGTATGTGTGTTCTATCGTAAGCATGTTGTTGGCATTGCTCACTGGTTCTCAGTAGATTGTGTGTGTTCTATTGTAAGCATATTGGTGGCATTGCACACTGGTTCTGAGTAGATTGTGTGTCAGTTCTATTGTGAGCATGCTGTTGGCATTGCTCACTGGTTCTGAGTAGATTTGTGTGTTCTATTGCAAGCATGTTGTTGGCATTGCTGACTGGTTCTGAGTAGATTGTGTATTCTATTGTGAGCATGTTGTTGGCACTACTCGCTGGTTCTGAGTAGATTGTATGTGTGTTCTGTTGCAAGCATGTTGTTGGCACTACTCACTGGTTCTGAGTAGATTGTGTGTGTTTTCTATCGTAAGCATGTTGTTGGCACTACTCACTGGTTCTGAGTAGATTGTGTGTGTTTTCTATCGTAAGCATGCTGTTGGTATTGCTCACTGGTTCTGAGTAGATTGTGCATGTGTTCTATTGTGAGCATGTTGTTGGCACTGCTCACTGATGAAAGTAACAACAATCGGGGTAATATGTGCATTTCATGATAATGATAAAGAAAAAAACTATATTTATGCGAATGTTTATTAAAATGTTGAAATGTTTTTAAATTTAACTTAGGTTCCCAATTATTTAGATTTGTCTATCCCAACAGGACACTCGTCTTTTGCGAATAGAGTAAATTCGTGTATAAGTGTGTCAAAATATGTTATGTTGTTGGCATTACTCACTGGTTATAAGTAGATTTTGTGTGTGTTCTAATGTCAGCATGTTGTTGGCATTGCTCACTGGTTCTGAGTAGTTTGTGTGTGTGTTCTATTGCAAGCATTTTTGTATTGCTCACTGGTTCTGAGTAGATTGCTTGTGTGTTTATTGTAAGCATGTTGTTGGTATTGCTCACAGGCTCTGAGTAGATTGTATGTGTGTTCTATCGTAAGCATGTTGTTGGCATTGATCACTGGTTCTGAGTAGATTGTGTGTCAGTTCTATTGTGAGCATGCTGTTGGCATTGCTCACTGGTTCTGAGTAGATTGTGTGTGTGTTCTATTGTAAGCATATTGGTGGCATTGCTCACTGGTTCTGAGTAGATTTGTGTGTTCTATTGCAAGCGTGTTGATGGTATTGCTCACTGGTTCTGAGTAGATTGTGTGTGTGTTCTATTGTAAGCATGTTTTTGGTATTGCTCACTGGTTCTGAGTAGATTGTGTGTGTGTTCTAATGTCAGCATGTTGTTGGCATTGCTCACTGGTTCTGAGTAGTTTGTGTGTGTGTTCTATTGCAAGCATTTTTGTATTGCTCACTGGTTATGAGTAGATTGCTTGTGTGTTTAATGTAAGCCTGTTGTTGGTATTGCTCACTGGCTCTGAGTAGATTGTATGTGTGTTCTATCGTAAGCATGTTGTTGGCATTGCTCACTGGTTCTCAGTAGATTGTGTGTGTTCTATTGTAAGCATATTGGTGGCATTGCACACTGGTTCTGAGTAGATTGTGTGTCAGTTCTATTGTGAGCATGCTGTTGGCATTGCTCACTGGTTCTGAGTAGATTGTGTGTGTGTTCTATTGTAAGCATATTGGTGACATTGCTCACTGGTTCTGAGTAGATTTGTGTGTTCTATTATTAGCATGTTGTTGGCATTGCTTACTGGTTCTGAGTAAATTGTGCGTCAGTTCTATTGTGAGCATGTTGTTGGCATTCCTCACTGGTTCTGAGTAGATTGTGTGTGTTCTATTGTAAGCATATTGGTGGCATTGCTCACTGGTTCTGAGTAGATTTGTGTGTTCTATTGCAAGCATGTTGTTGGCATTGCTGACTGGTTCTGAGTAGATTGTGTGTTCTATTGTGAGCATGTTGTTGGCACTACTCGCTGGTTCTGAGTAGATTGTATATGTGTTCTGTTGCAAGCATGTTGTTGGCACTACTCACTGGTTCTGAGTAGATTGTGTGTGTGTTCTATCGTAAGCATGTTGTTGGCACTACTCACTGGTTCTGAGTAGATTGTGTGTGTTTTCTATCGTAAGCATGCTGTTGATATTGCTCACTGGTTCTGAGTAGATTGTGCATGTGTTCTATTGTGAGCATGTTGTTGGCACTGCTCACTGATGAAAGTAACAACAATCGGGGTAATATGTGCATTTCATGATAATGATAAAGAAAAAAACTATATTTATGCGAATGTTTATTAAAATGTTGAAATGTTTTTAAATTTAACTGAGGGTCCCAATTATTTAGATTTGTCTATCCCAACAGGACACTCGTCTTTTGCGAATAGAGTAAATTCGTGTGTAAGTGTGTCAAAATATGTTATGTTGTTGGCATTACTCACTGGTTATAAGTAGATTTTGTGTGTGTTCTATTGTGAGCATGTTGTTGGCATTGCTCACTGGTTCTGAGTAGATTGTGAGTGTGTTCTATGTGTGAGCATGTTGTTGGCATTGCTCACTGGCTCTGGTTAGATTGTGTGTGTTCTATTGTAAGCATATGTGTGGCATTGCTCACTGGTTCAGAGTAGATTGTGCATGTGTTCTATTGCAAGCATGTTGTTGGTATTGCTCACTGGTTCTGAGTATATTGTGTGTGTGTTCTATTGCAAGCATGTTGATGGTATTGCTCACTTGTTCTGAGTAGATTGTGTGTGTGTTCGATTGTAAGCATGTTGTTGGTATTGCTCACTGGTTCTGAGTAGATTGTTTGTGTGTTCTATTGTAAGCATATTGTTGGTATTTCTCACTGGTTCAGAGTAGATTGTGTGTGTGTTCTATTGCAAGCATGTTGTTAGTATTGCTCACTGGTTCTGAGTAGATTGTGTGTGTGTTCTAATGTCAGCATATTGTTGGCATTGCTCACTGGTTCTGAGTAGTGTGTGTGTGTGTTCTATTGCAAGCATTTTTGTATTGCTCACTGGTTCTGAGTTGATTGCTTGTGTGTTTATTGTAAGCATGTTGTTGGTATTGCTCACAGGCTCTGAGTAGATTGTATGTGTGTTCTATCGTAAGCATGTTGTTGGCATTGATCACTGGTTCTGCGTAGATTGTGTGTCAGTTCTATTGTGAGCATGCTGTTGGCATTGCTCACTGGTTCTGAGTAGATTGTGTGTGTGTTCTATTGTAAGCATATTGGTGGCATTGCTCACTGGTTCTGAGTAGATTTGTGTGTTCTATTGCAAGCGTGTTGATGGTATTGCTCACTGGTTCTGAGTAGATTGTGTGTGTGTTCTATTGTAAGCATGTTTTTGGTATTGCTCACTGGTTCTGAGTAGATTGTTTGTGTGTTCTATTGTAAGCATATTGTTAGTATTGCTCACTGGTTCTGAGTAGATTGTGTGTGTGTTTTATTGCAAGCATGTTGTTAGTATTGCTCACTGGTTCTGAGTAGATTGTGTGTGTGTTCTATTGTCAGCATGACTTTGGCATTGCTCACTGGTTCTGAGTAGTTTGTGTGTGTGTTCTATTGCAAGCATTTTAGTATTGCTCACTGGTTATGAGTAGATTGCTTGTGTGTTTAATGTAAGCCTGTTGTTGGTATTGCTCACTGGCTCTGAGTAGATTGTATGTGTGTTCTATCGTAAGCATGTTGTTGGCATTGCTCACTGGTTCTCAGTAGATTGTGTGTGTTCTATTGTAAGCATATTGGTGGCATTGCACACTGGTTCTGAGTAGATTGTGTGTCAGTTCTATTGTGAGCATGCTGTTGGCATTGCTCACTGGTTCTGAGTAGATTGTGTGTGTGTTCTATTGTAAGCATATTGGTGACATTGCTCACTGGTTCTGAGTAGTTTTGTGTGTTCTATTATTAGCATGTTGTTGGCATTGCTTACTGGTTCTGAGTAAATTGTGCGTCAGTTCTATTGTGAGCATGTTGTTGGCATTCCTCACTGGTTCTGAGTAGATTGTGTGTGTTCTATTGTAAGCATATTGGTGGCATTGCTCACTGGTTCTGAGTAGATTTGTGTGTTCTATTGCAAGCATGTTGTTGGCATTGCTGACTGGTTCTGAGTAGATTGTGTGTTGTATTGTGAGCATGTTGTTGGCACTACTCGCTGGTTCTGAGTAGATTGTATGTGTGTTCTGTTGCAAGCATGTTGTTGGCACTACTCACTGGTTCTGAGTAGATTGTGTGTGTGTTCTATCGTAAGCATGTTGTTGGCACTACTCACTGGTTCTGAGTAGATTGTGTGTGTTTTCTATCGTAAGCATGCTGTTGATATTGCTCACTGGTTCTGAGTAGATTGTGCATGTGTTCTATTGTGAGCATGTTGTTGGCACTGCTCACTGATGAAAGTAACAACAATCGGGGTAATATGTGCATTTCATGATAATGATAAAGAAAAAAACTATATTTATGCGAATGTTTATTAAAACGTTGAAATGTTTTTAAATTTAACTTAGGGTCCCAATTATTTAGATTTGTCTATCCCAACAGGACACTCGTCTTTTGCGAATAGAGTAAATTCGTGTGTAAGTGTGTCAAAATATGTTATGTTGTTGGCATTACTCACTGGTTATAAGTAGATTTTGTGTGTGTTCTATTGTGAGCATGTTGTTGGCATTGCTCACTGGTTCTGAGTAGATTGTGAGTGTGTTCTATGTGTGAGCATGTTGTTGGCATTGCTCACTGGCTCTGGTTAGATTGTGTGTGTTCTATTGTAAGCATATGTGTGGCATTGCTCACTGGTTCAGAGTAGATTGTGCATGTGTTCTATTGCAAGCATGTTGTTGGTATTGCTCACTGGTTCTGAGTATATTGTGTGTGTGTTCTATTGCAAGCATGTTGATGGTATTGCTCACTTGTTCTGAGTAGATTGTGTGTGTGTTCGATTGTAAGCATGTTGTTGGTATTGCTCACTGGTTCTGAGTAGATTGTTTGTGTGTTCTATTGTAAGCATATTGTTGGTATTTCTCACTGGTTCAGAGTAGATTGTGTGTGTGTTCTATTGCAAGCATGTTGTTAGTATTGCTCACTGGTTCTGAGTAGATTGTGTGTGTGTTCTAATGTCAGCATATTGTTGGCATTGCTCACTGGTTCTGAGTAGTGTGTGTGTGTTCTATTGCAAGCATTTTTGTATTGCTCACTGGTTCTGAGTTGATTGCTTGTGTGTTTATTGTAAGCATGTTGTTGGTATTGCTCACAGGCTCTGAGTAGATTGTATGTGTGTTCTATCGTAAGCATGTTGTTGGCATTGATCACTGGTTCTGAGTAGATTGTGTGTCAGTTCTATTGTGAGCATGCTGTTGGCATTGCTCACTGGTTCTGAGTAGATTGTGTGTGTGTTCTATTGTAAGCATATTGGTGGCATTGCTCACTGGTTCTGAGTAGATTTGTGTGTTCTATTGCAAGCGTGTTGATGGTATTGCTCACTGGTTCTGAGTAGATTGTGTGTGTGTTCTATTGTAAGCATGTTTTTGGTATTGCTCACTGGTTCTGAGTAGATTGCTTGTGTGCTCTATTGTAAGCATGTGTGTGTTCTATTGTAAGCATATTGTTAGTATTGCTCACTGGTTCTGAGTAGATTGCTTGTGTGTTTTATTGCAAGCATGTTGTTAGTATTGCTCACTGGTTCTGAGTAGATTGTGTGTGTGTTCTATTGTCAGCATGACTTCGGCACTACTCACTGGTTCTGAGTAGATTGTGTGTGTGTTCTATTGCAAGCATTTTAGTATTGCTCACTGGTTATGAGTAGATTGTTTGTGTGTTTATTGTAAGCCTGTTGATGGTATTGCTCACTGGTTCTGAGTAGATTGTGTGTGTTTTATAGTAAGCATATTGGTGGCATTGCTCACTGGTTCTGAGTAGATTTGTGTGTTCTATTGCAAGCATGTTGTTGGCATTGCTTACTGGTTCTGAGTAGTTTGTGTGTGTGTTCTATTGCAAGCATTTTAGTATTGCTCACTGGTTCTGAGTAGATTGTTTGTGTGTTTATTGTAAGCCTGTTGTTGGTATTGCTCACTGGTTCTGAGTAGATTGTATGTGTGTTCTATCGTAATCATGTTGTTGGCATTGCTCACTGGTTCTGAGTAGATTGTGTGTGTTCTATTGTAAGCATATTGGTGGCATTGCTCACTGGTTCTGAGTAGATTGTGTGTCAGTTCTGTTGTGAGCATGCAGTTGGCATTGCTCACTGGTTCTGAGTAGATTGTGTGTGTGTTCTATTGTAAGCATATTGGTGGCATTGCTCACTGGTTGTGAGTAGATTTGTGTGTTCTATTGCAAGCATGTTGTTGGCATTGCTTACTGGTTCTGAGTAGATTGCTTGTGTGTTCTATTGTAAGCATGTTGTTGGTATTGCTCACTGGTTCTGAGTAGATTGTTTGTGTGTTTATTGTAAGCCTGTTGTTGGTATTGCTCACTGGTTCTGAGTAGATTGTGTGTGTTCTATTGTAAGCATATTGGTGGCATTGCTCACTGGTTCTGAGTAGATTTGTGTGTTCTATTACAAGCATGTTGTTGGCATTGCTTACTGGTTCTGAGTAGTTTGTGTGTGTGTTCTATTGCAAGCATTTTAGTATTGCTCACTGGTTCTGAGTAGATTGTTTGTGTGTTTATTGTTAGCCTGTTGTTGGTATTGCTCACTGGTTCTGAGTAGATTGTATGTGTGATCTATCGTAAGCATGTTGTTGGCATTGCTCACTGGTTCTGAGTAGATTGTGTTTGTTCTATTGTAAGCATATTGGTGGCATTGCTCACTGGTTCTGAGTAGATTGTGTGTCAGTTCTGTTGTGAGCATGCTGTTGGCATTGCTCACTGGTTCTGAGTAGATTGTGTGTGTGTTCTATTGTAAGCATGTTGTTGGTATTGCTCACTGGCTCTGAGTAGATTGTATGTGTGTTCTATCGTAAGCATGTTGTTGGCATTGATCACTGGTTCTGAGTAGATTGTGTGTCAGTTCTATTGCGAGCATGCTGTTGGCATTGCTCACTGGTTCTGAGTAGATTGTGTGTGTGTTCTATTGTAAGCATATTGGTGGCATTGCTCACTGGTTCTGAGTAGATTTGTGTGTTCTTTTGCAAGCATGTTGATGGTATTGCTCACTGGTTCTGAGTAGATTGTGTGTGTGTTCTATTGTAAGCATGTTTTTGGTATTGCTCACTGGTTCTGAGTAGATTGTTTGTGTGTTCTATTGTAAGCATATTGTTAGTATTGCTCACTGGTTCTGAGTAGATAGTGTGTGTGTTTTATTGCAAGCATGTTGTTAGTATTGCTCACTGGTTCTGAGTAGATTGTGTGTGTGTTCTATTGTCAGCATGTTGTTGGCATTGCT
Source organism: Saccoglossus kowalevskii (assembly GCF_000003605.2). Classification (NCBI taxonomy): domain Eukaryota; kingdom Metazoa; phylum Hemichordata; class Enteropneusta; family Harrimaniidae; genus Saccoglossus; species Saccoglossus kowalevskii. The sequence goes on from NW_003158973.1 coordinate 40,944, forward strand.
CACTGGTTATGAGTAGTTTGTGTGTGTGTTCTATTTCAAGCATTTTAGTATTGCTCACTGGTTATGAGTAGATTGCTTGTGTGTTTAATGTAAGCCTGTTGTTGGTATTGCTCACTGGCTCTGAGTAGATTGTATGTGTGTTCTATCGTAAGCATGTTGTTGGCATTGCTCACTGGTTCTGAGTAGATTGTGTGTGTTCTATTGTAAGCATATTGTTAGTATTTCTCACTGGTTCTGAGTAGATTGTGTGTGTGTTCTAATGTCAGCATGTTGTTGGCATTGCTCACTGGTTCTGAGTAGTTTGTGTGTGTGTTCTATTGCAAGCATTTTTGTATTGCTCACTGGTTCTGAGTAGATTGCTTGTGTGTTTATTGTAAGCATGTTGTTGGTATTGCTCACTGGCTCTGAGTAGATTGTATGTGTGTTCTATCGTAAGCATGTTGTTGGCATTGATCACTGGTTCTGAGTAGATTGTGTGTCAGTTCTATTGCGAGCATGCTGTTGGCATTGCTCACTGGTTCTGAGTAGATTGTGTGTGTGTTCTATTGTAAGCATATTGGTGGCATTGCTCACTGGTTCTGAGTAGTATTGCTCACTTGTTCTGAGTAGATTGTGTGTGTGTTCTATTGCAAGCATGTTGTTGGTATTGCTCACTGGTTCTGAGTATATTGTGTGTGTGTTCTATTGCAAGCATGTTGATGGTATTGCTCACTTGTTCTGAGTAGATTGTGTGTGTGTTCGATTGTAAGCATGTTGTTGGTATTGCTCACTGGTTCTGAGTAGATTGTTTGTGTGTTCTATTGTAAGCATATTGTTGGTATTTCTCACTGGTTCAGAGTAGATTGTGTGTGTGTTCTATTGCAAGCATGTTGTTAGTATTGCTCACTGGTTCTGAGTAGATTGTGTGTGTGTTCTAATGTCAGCATGTTGTTGGCATTGCTCACTGGTTCTGAGTAGTTTGTGTGTGTGTTCTATTGCAAGCATTTTTGTATTGCTCACTGGTTCTGAGTAGATTGCTTGTGTGTTTATTGTAAGCATGTTGTTGGTATTGCTCACAGGCTCTGAGTAGATTGTATGTGTGTTCTATCGTAAGCATGTTGTTGGCATTGATCACTGGTTCTGAGTAGATTGTGTGTCAGTTCTATTGTGAGCATGCTGTTGGCATTGCTCATTGGTTCTGAGTAGATTGTGTGTGTGTTCTATTGTAAGCATATTGGTGGCATTGCTCACTGGTTCTGAGTAGATTTGTGTGTTCTATTGCAAGCGTGTTGATGGTATTGCTCACTGGTTCTGAGTAGATTGTGTGTGTGTTCTATTGTGAGCATGTTGTTGGCATTGCTCACTGGTTCGGAGTAGATTGTGTGTGTGTTCTATTGTGAGCATGTTGTTGGCATAGCTCACTGGTTCTGGGTAGATTGTGTGTGTGTTTTATTCAAAGCATGTTGTTAGTATTGCTCACTGGTTCTGAGTCGATTGTGTGTGTGTTCTATTGTCAGCATGATGTTGGCATTGCTCACTGGTTCTGAGTAGTTTGTGTGTGTGTTCTATTGCAAGCATTTTAGTATTGCTCACTGGTTATGAGTAGATTGCTTGTGTGTTTAATGTAAGCCTGTTGTTGGTATTGCTCACTGGCTCTGGTTAGATTATGCGTGTTCTATCGTAAGCATGTTGTTGGCATTGCTCACTGGTTCTCAGTAGATTGTGTGTGTTCTATTGTAAGCATATTGGTGGCATTGCACACTGGTTCTGAGTAGATTGTGTGTCAGTTCTATTGTGAGCATGCTATTGGCATTGCTCACTGGTTCTGAGTAGATTGTGTGTGTTCTATTGTAAGCATATTGGTGGCATTGCTCACTGGTTCTGAGTAGATTTGTGTGTTCTATTGCAAGCATGTTGTTCGCATTGCTGACTGGTTCTGAGTAGATTGTGTGTTCTATTGTGAGCATGTTGTTGGCACTACTCGCTGGTTCTGAGTAGATTGTACGTGTGTTCTGTTGCAAGCATGTTGTTGGCACTACTCACTGGTTCTGAGTAGATTGTGTGTGTGTTCTATCGTAAGCATTTTGTTGGCACTACTCACTGGTTCTGAGTAGATTGTGTGTGTTTTCTATCGTAAGCATGGTGTTGGTATTGCTCACTGGTTCTGAGTAGATTGTGTGTGTGTTCTATTGTAAGCATGTTGTTAGTATTGCTCACTGGTTCTGAGTAGATTGTGCATGTGTTCTATTGTGAGCATGTTGTTGGCACTGCTCACTAATGAAAGTAACAACAATCGGGGTAATATGTGCATTTCATGATAATGATAAAGAAAAAAACTATATTCATGCGAATGTTTATTAAAATGTTGAAATGTTTTTAAATTTAACTTAGGGTCCCAATTATTTAGATTTGTCTATCCCAACAGGACACTCGTCTTTTGCGAATAGAGTAATTTCGTGTGTAAGTGTGTCAAAATCTGTTATGTTGTTGGCATTACTCACTGGTTATAAGTAGATTTTGTGTGTGTTCTATTGTGAGCATGTTGTTGGCATTGCTCACTGGTTCTGAGTAGATTGTGAGTGTGTTCTATGTGTGAGCATGTTGTTGGCATTGCTCACTGGTTCTGAGTAGATTGTGTGTGTTCTATTGTAAGCATATTAGTGGCATTGCTCACTGGTTCTGAGTAGATTGTGTGTGTGTTCTATTGTGAGTATGTTGTTGGCATTGCTCACTGGTTCTGAGTAGATTGTGTGTGTGTTCTATTGTGAGCATGTTGTTGGCATTGCTCACTGGTTCTGGTTAGATTGTGTGTGTTCTATTGTAAGCATATTTGTGGCATTGCTCACTGGTTCAGAGTAGATTGTGCATGTGTTCTATTGCAAGCATGTTGTTGGTATTGCTCACTGGTTCTGAGTATATTGTGTGTGTGTTCTATTGCAAGCATGTTGATGGTATTGCTCACTTGTTCTGAGTAGATTGTGTGTGTGTTCTATTGTAAGCATGTTGTTGGTATTGCTCACTGGCTCTGAGTAGATTGTATGTGTGTTCTATCGTAAGCATGTTGTTGGCATTGATCACTGGTTCTGAGTAGATTGTGTGTCAGTTCTATTGCGAGCATGCTGTTGGCATTGCTCACTGGTTCTGAGTAGATTTGTGTGTTCTATTGCAAGCATGTTGATGGTATTGCTCACTGGTTCTGAGTAGATTGTGTGTGTGTTCTATTGTAAGCATGTTTTTGGTATTGCTCACTGGTTTCTGAGTAGATTGTTTGTGTGTTCTATTGTAAGCATATTGTTAGTATTGCTCACTGATTCTGAATAGATTGTGTGTGTGTTCTAATGTCAGCATGTTGTTGGCATTGCTCACTGGTTCTGAGTAGTTTGTGTGTGTGTTCTATTGCAAGCATTTTTGTATTGCTCACTGGCTCTGAGTAGATTGTATGTGTGTTCTATCGTAAGCATGTTGCTGGCATTGATCACTGGTTCTGAGTAGATTGTGTGTCAGTTCTATTGTGAGCATGCTGTTGGCACTACTCACTGGTTTTGAGTAGATTGTGTGTGTGTTCTATTGTAAGCATATTGGTGGCATTGCTCACTGGTTCTGAGTAGATTTGTGTGTTCTATTGCAAGCGTGTTGATGGTATTGCTCACTGGTTCTGAGTAGATTGTGTGTGTGTTCTATTGTAAGCATGTTTTTGGTATTGCTCACTGGTTCTGAGTAGATTGTTTGTGTGTTCTATTGTAAGCATATTGTTAGTATTGCTCACTGGTTCTGAGTAGATTGTGTGTGTGTGTTATTGCAAGCATGTTGTTCGTATTGCTCACTGGTTCTGAGTAGATTGTGTGTGTGTTCTATTGTCAGCATGATGTTGGCATTGCTCACTGGTTCTGAGTAGTTTGTGTGTGTGTTCTATTGCAAGCATTTTAGTATTGCTCACTGGTTATGAGTAGATTGCTTGTGTGTTTAATGTAAGCCTGTTGTTGGTATTGCTCTCTGGCTCTGAGTAGATTGTATGTGTGTTCTATCGTAAGCATGTTGTTGGCATTGCTCACTGGTTCTCAGTAGATTGTGTGTGTTCTATTGTAAGCATATTGGTGGCATTGCACACTGGTTCTGAGTAGATTGTGTGTCAGTTCTATTGTGAGCATGCTGTTGGCATTGCTCACTGGTTCTGAGTAGATTGTGTGTGTGTTCTATTGTAAGCATATTGGTGACATTGCTCACTGGTTCTGAGTAGATTTGTGTGTTCTATTGCAAGCATGTTGTTGGCATTGCTTACTGGTTCTGAGTAAATTGTGCGTCAGTTCTATTGTGAGCATGTTGTTGGCATTCCTCACTGGTTCTGAGTAGATTGTGTGTGTTCTATTGTAAGCATATTGGTGGCATTGCTCACTGGTTCTGAGTAGATTTGTGTGTTCTATTGCAAGCATATTGTTGGCATTGCTGACTGGTTCTGAGTAGATTGTGTGTTCTATTGTGAGCATGTTGTTGGCACTACTCGCTGGTTCTGAGTCGATTGTATGTGTGTTCTGTTGCAAGCATGTTGTTGGCACTACTCACTGGTTCTGAGTAGATTGTGTGTGTGTTCTATCGTAAGCATGTTGTTGGCACTACTCACTGGTTCTGAGTAGATTGTGTGTGTTTTCTATCGTAAGCATGCTGTTGGTATTGCTCACTGGTTCTGAGTAGATTGTGTGTGTGTTCTATTGTAAGCATGTTGTTAGTATTGCTCACTGGTTCTGAGTAGATTGTGCATGTGTTCTATTGTGAGCATGTTGCTGGCACTGCTCACTGATGAAAGTAACAACAATCGGGGTAATATGTGCATTTCATGATAATGATAAAGAAAAAAACTATATTTATGCGAATGTTTATTAAAATGTTGAAATGTTTTTAAATTTAACATAGGGTCCCAATTATTTAGATTTGTCTATCCCAACAGGACACTCGTCTTTTGCGAATAGAGTAAATTCGTGTCTAAGTGTGTCAAAATATGTTATGTTGTTGGCATTACTCACTGGTTATAAGTAGATTTTGTGTGTGTTCTATTGTGAGCAT
>NW_003158975.1:0-14989 GCF_000003605.2 Saccoglossus kowalevskii
CAGCATGTTGTGTCACTGACATGAGATAGGTGCATGTTGTGTCACTCACATGAGATAGGTGCATGTTGTGTCACTCACATGAGATAGGTGCATGTTGTGTCACTCACTTCAGATAGGTGCATGTTGTGTCACTCACATGAGATAGGTGCATGCTGTGTCACTCACATGAGATAGGTGCATGTTGTGTCACTCACTTGATATAGGTGCATGTTGTGTCACTCACTTGAGATAGGTGCATGTTGTGTCACTCACATGAGATAGGTGCATGTTGTGTCACTCACATGACATAGGTGCATGTTGTGTCACTCACATGAGATAGGTGCATGTTGTGTCACTCACTTGAGATAGATTCATGTTGTGTCACACACTTGATATAGGTGCATGTTGTGTCACTCACTTGAGTACTTACCATTGTGTCACTCACATGAGATAGGTGCATGTTGTGTCACTCACTTGAGTACTTACCATTGTGTCACTCACATGAGATAGGTGCATGTTGTGTCACTCACATGAGATAGGTGCATGTTGTGTTACTCTCTTGATATAGGTGCATGTTGTGTCACTCACTTGAGATAGGTGCATGTTGTGTCACTCACATGAGATAGGTGCATGTTGTGTCACTCACATGAGATAGGTGCATGTTGTGTTACTCACTTGAGATAGTGCATGTTGTGTCACTCACATGAGATAGGTGCATGTTGTGTCACTCACTTGATATAGGTGCATGTTGTGTCACTCACTAGAGTACTTACCATTGTGTCACTCACATGAGATAGGTGCATGTTGTGTCACTCACTTGATATAGGTGCATGTTGTGTCACTCACTTGAGTACTTACCATTGTGTCACTCACATGAGATAGATGCATGTTGTTTCACTCACTTGATATAGGTGAATGTTGTGTCACTCACTTGAGTACTTACCATTGTGTCACTCACATGAGATAGGTGCATGTTGTTTCACTCACTTGATATAGGTGCATGTTGTGTCACTCACTTGAGTACTTACCATTGTGTCACTCACATGAGATAGGTGCATGTTGTTTCACTCACATGAGATAGGTGCATGTTGTGTCACTCACTTGATATAGGTGCATGTTGTGTTACTCACTTGATATAGGTGCATGTTGTGTCACTCACTAGAGTACTTACCATTGTGTCACTCACATGAGATAGGTGCATGTTGTGTCACTCACTTGATATAGGTGCACGTTGTGTCACTCACTTGAGTACTTACCATTGTGTCACTCACATGAGATAGATGCATGTAGTTTCACTCACTTGATATAGGTGAATGTTGTGTCACTCACTTGAGTACTTACCATTGTGTCACTCACATGAGATAGGTGCATGTTGTTTCACTCACTTGATATAGGTGCATGTTGTGTCACTCACTTGAGTACTAACCATTGTGTCACTCACATGAGATAGGTGCATGTTGTTTCACTCACTTGATATAGGTGCATGTTGTGTCACTCACTAGAGTACTTACCATTGTGTCACTCACATGAGATAGGTGCATGTTGTGTCACTCACTTGATATAGGTGCACGTTGTGTCACTCACTTGAGTACTTACCATTGTGTCACTCACATGAGATAGATGCATGTAGTTTCACTCACTTGATATAGGTGAATGTTGTGTCACTCACTTGAGTACTTACCATTGTGTCACTCACATGAGATAGGTGCATGTTGTTTCACTCACTTGATATAGGTGCATGTTGTGTCACTCACTTGAGTACTAACCATTGTGTCACTCACATGAGATAGGTGCATGTTGTTTCACTCACTTGATATAGGTGAATGTTGTGTCACTCACTTGAGTACTTACCATTGTGTCACTCACTTGAAATAGATGCATGTTGCGTTACTCACTTGATATAGGTGCATGTTGTGTCACTCACTTGAGTACTTACCATTGTGTCACTCACTTGAGATAGATGCATGTTGTGTTACTCATTTGATATAGGTGCATGTTGTGTCACTCACTTGAGTACTTACCATTGTGTCACTCACTTGAGATAGATGCATGTTGTGTTACTCACTTGATATAGGTGCATGTTTTGTCACTCACTTGATATAGGTGCATGTTGTGTCACTCACTAGAGTACTTACCATTGTGTCACTCACATGAGATAGGTGCATGTTGTTTCACTCACTTGAGATAGGTGCGTGTTGTGTCACTCACTTGATATAGGTGCATGTTGTGTCACTCACTTGAAATAGGTGCATGTTGTGTCACTCACATGAGATAGGTGCATGTTGTGTCACTCACATGAGATAGGTGCATGTTGTGTTACTCTCTTGATATAGGTGCATGTTGTGTCACTCACATGAGATAGGTGCATGTTGTGTCACTCACATGAGATAGGTGCATGTTGTGTCACTCACATGAGATAGGTGCATGTTGTGTTACTCACTTGATATAGGTGCATGTTGTGTCACTCACTTGAGATAGGTGCATGTTGTGTCACTCACATGAGATAGGTGCATGTTGTGTCACTCACATGAGATAGGTGCATGTTGTGTCACTCACTTGATATAGGTGCATGTTGTGTCACTCACTTGAGATAGGTGCATGTTGTGTCACTCACATGAGATAGGTGCATATTGTGTCACTCACTTGAGATAGGTGCATGTTGTGTCACTCACATGAGATAGGTGCATGTTGTGTCACTCACATGAGATAGGTGCATGTTGTGTCACTCACTTGATATAGGTGCATGTTGTGTCACTCACTTGAGATAGGTGCATGTTGTGTCACCCACTTGAGATAGGTGCATGTTGTGTCACCCACTTGAGATAGGTGCGTGTTGTGTCACTCACTTGACATAGGTGCATGTTGTGTCACCCACTTGAGATAGGTGCATGTTGTGTCACCCACTTGAGATAGGTGCATGTTGTGTTACTCACTTGATATTGGTGCATGTTGTGTCACTCACTTGATATAGGTGCATGTTGTGTTACTCACTTGATATAGGTGAATGTTGTGTCACTCACTTGATATAGGTGCATGTTGTGTCACTCACTTGAGTACTTACCATTGTGTCACTCACTTGAGATAGATGCATGTTGTGTCACTCACTTGATATAGGTGCATGTTGTGTCACTCACTTAATATAGGTGAATGTTGTGTCACTCACTAGAGTACTTACCATTGTGTCACTCACATGATATAGATGCATGTTGTTTCACTCACTTGAGATAGGTGCATGTTGTGTCACTCACTTGATATAGGTGAATGTTGTGTTACTCACATGAGATAGGTGCATGTTGTGTCACTCACTTGAGTACTTACCATTGTGTCACTCACTTGAGATAGATGCATGTTGTGTCACTCACTTGATATTGGTGCATGTTGTGTCACTCACTTGATATAGGTGCATGTTGTGTTACTCACTTGATATAGGTGCATGTTGTGTCACTCACTAGAGTACTTACCATTGTGTCACTCACATGAGATAGATGCATGTTGTTTCACTCACTTGAGATAGGTGCATGTTGTGTCACTCACTTGATATAGGTGAATGTTGTGTTACTCACATGAGATAGGTGCATGTTGTGTCACTCACTTGAGTACTTACCATTGTGTCACTCACTTGAGATAGATGCATGTTGTGTCACTCACTTGATATTGGTGCATGTTGTGTCACTCACTTGATATAGGTGCATGTTGTGTTACTCACTTGATATAGGTGCATGTTGTGTCACTCACTAGAGTACTTACCATTGTGTCACTCACATGAGATAGGTGCATGTTGTTTCACTCACTTGAGATAGGTGCGTGTTGTGTCACTCACTTGATATAGGTGCATGTTGTGTCACTCACTTGATATAGGTGAATGTTGTGTCACTCACTTGATATAGGTGCATGTTGTGTCACTCACTAGAGATAGATGCATGTTGTGTTACTCACTTGATATAGGTGCATGTTGTGTTACTCACTTGAGATAGGTGCATGTTGTGTCACTCACTTGAGTACTTACCATTGTGTCACTCACATGAGATAGGTGCATGTTGTGTTACTCACTTGAGATAGGTGCATGTTGTGTTATTCACTTGATATAGGTGCATGTTGTGTTACTCACTTGATATAGGTGCATGTTGTGTTACTCACTTGATATAGGTGCATGTTGTGTTACTCACTTGATATAGGTGCATGTTGTGTCACTCACTTGATATAGGTGCATGTTGTGTCACTCACATGAGATAGGTGCATGTTGTGTCACTCACTTGATATAGATGAATGTTGTGTCACTCACTTGAGATAGGTGCATGTTGTGTCACTCACATGAGATAGGTGCATGTTGTGTCACTCACATGAGATAGGTGCATGTTGTGTCACTCACTTGATATAGGTGCATGTTGTGTTACTCACTTGAGTACTTACCATTGTGTCACTCACATGAGATAGGTGCGTGTTGTGTCACTCACTTGAGATAGGTGCATGTTGTGTCACTCACTTGAGTACTTACCATTGTGCCACTCACATGAGATAGGTGCATGTTGTGTCACTCACATGAGATAGGTGCATGTTGTGTCACTCACATGAGATAGGTGCATGTTGTGTCACTCACATGAGATAGGTGCATGTTGTGTCACTCACTTGATATAGGTGCATGTTGTGTCACTCACATGAGATAGGTGCATGTTGTGTCACTCACATGAGATAGGTGCATGTTGTGTCACTCACTTGAGATAGGTGCATGTTGTGTCACTCACTTGAGATAGGTGCATGTTGTGTCACTCACATGAGATAGGTGCATGTTGTGTCACTCACATGAGATAGGTGCATGTTGTGTCACTCACATACGATAGGTGCATGTTGTGTCACTCACATGAGATAGGTGCATGTTGTGTCACTCACTTGAGATAGGTGCATGTTGTGTCACTCACATGAGATAGGTGCATGTTGTGTCACTCACTAGAGTACTTACCATTGTGTCACTCACATGAGATAGATGCATGTTGTTTCACTCACTTGAGATAGGTGCATGTTGTGTCACTCACTTGATATAGGTGAATGTTGTGTTACTCACATGAGATAGGTGCATGTTGTGTCACTCACTTGAGTACTTACCATTGTGTCACTCACTTGAGATAGATGCATGTTGTGTCACTCACTTGATATTGGTGCATGTTGTGTCACTCACTTGATATAGGTGCATGTTGTGTTACTCACTTGATATAGGTGCATGTTGTGTCACTCACTAGAGTACTTACCATTGTGTCACTCACATGAGATAGATGCATGTTGTTTCACTCACATGAGATAGGTGCATGTTGTGTCACTCACTTGATATAGGTGAATGTTGTGTTACTCACATGAGATAGGTGCATGTTGTGTCACTCACTTGAGTACTTACCATTGTGTCACTCACTTGAGAGAGATGCATGTTGTGTCACTCACTTGATATTGGTGCATGTTGTGTCACTCACTTGATATAGGTGCATGTTGTGTTACTCACTTGATATAGGTGCATGTTGTGTCACTCACTAGAGTACTTACCATTGTGTCACTCACATGAGATAGGTGCATGTTGTTTCACTCACTTGAGATAGGTGCGTGTTGTGTCACTCACTTGATATAGGTGCATGTTGTGTCACTCACTTGATATAGGTGAATGTTGTGTCACTCACTTGAGTACTTACCATTGTGTCACTCACTAGAGATAGATGCATGTTGTGTTACTCACTTGATATAGGTGCATGTTGTGTCACTCACTTGAGTACTTACCATTGTGTCACTCACTTGAGATAGATGCATGTTGTGTTACTCACTTGAGATAGGTGCATGTTGTGTCACTCACTTGATATAGGTGCATGTTGTGTCACTCACTTGAGTACTTACCATTGTGTCACTCACTTGAGATAGATGCATGTTGTGTTACTCACTTGATATAGGTGCATGTTTTGTCACTCACTAGAGTACTTACCATTATGTCACTCACATGAGATAGGTGCATGTTGTGTCACTCACTTGAGATCGGCGCATGTTGTGTTACTCACTTGATATAGGTGCATGTTGTGTCACTCACTTGATATAGGTGCATGTTGTGTCACTCACTAGAGTACTTACCATTGTGTCACTCACATGAGATATGTGCATGTTGTGTCACTCACTTGAGATAGGTGCATGTTGTGTCACTCACTTGATATAGGTGCATGTTGTGTCACTATCATGAGATAGGTGCATGTTGTGTCACTCACATGAGATAGGTGCATGTTGTGTCACTCACTTGATATAGGTGCATGTTGTGTCACTCACTAGAGTACTTACCATTGTGTCACTCACATGAGATAGGTGCATGTTGTGTCACTCACTTGATATAGGTGCATGTTGTGTCACTCACTTGAGTACTTACCATTGTGTCACTCACATGAGATAGATGCATGTTGTTTCACTCACTTGATATAGGTGAATGTTGTGTCACTCACTTGAGTACTTACCATTGTGTCACTCACATGAGATAGGTGCATGTTGTTTCACTCACTTGAGTTAGATGCATGTTGTGTCACACACTTGATATAGGTGCATGTTGTGTCACTCACTTGAGTACTTACCATTGTGTCACTCACATGAGATAGGTGCATGTTGTGTCACTTACATGAGATAGGTGCATGTTGTGTCACTCACATGAGATAGGTGCATGTTGTGTCACTCACATGAGATCGGTGCATGTTGTGTCACTCACTTGATATAGGTACATGTTGTGTCACTCACTTGAGATAGGTGCATGTTGTGTCACTCACATGAGATAGGTGCATGTTGTGTCACTCACTTCAGATAGGTGCATGTTGTGTCACTCACATGAGATAGGTGAATGTTGTGTCACTCACATGATATAGGTGCATGTTGTGTCACTCACTTGATATAGGTGCATGTTGTGTCACTCACTTGAGATAGATGCATGTTGTGTCACACACTTGATATAGGTGCATGTTGTGTCACTCACTTGAGTACTTACCATTGTGTCACTCACATGAGATAGGTGCATGTTGTGTTACTCACTTGAGTACTTACCATTGTGTCACTCACATGAGATAGGTGCATGTTGTGTCACTCACATGAGATAGGTGCATGTTGTGTCACTCACTTGATATAGGTGCATGTTGTGTCACTCACTTGATATAGGTGCATGTTGTGTCACTCACTAGAGTACTTACCATTGTGTCACTCACATGAGATAGGTGCCCTGTTGTGTCACCCACTTGAGTACTTACCATTGTGTCACTCACATGAGATAGGTGCATGTTGTGTCACTCACTTGAGTACTTACCATTGTGTCACTCACATGAGATAGGTGCATGTTGTGTCACTCACATGAGATAGGTGCATGTTGTGTCACTCACTTGATATAGGTGCATGTTGTGTCACTCACTTGATATAGGTGCATGTTGTGTCGCTCACTTGATATAGGTGCATGTTGTGTTACTCACTTGAGATAGGTGCATGTTGTGTCACTCACTTGAGTACTTACCATTGTGTCACTCACATGAGATAGGTGCATGTTGTGTTACTCACTTGAGCTAGGTGCATGTTGTGTTACTCACTAGATATAGGTGCATGTTGTGTTACTCACTTGATATAGGTGCATGTTGTGTTACTCACTTGAGATATGTGCATGTTGTGTTACTCACTTGATATAGGTGCATGTTGTGTTACTCACTTGAGATAGGTGCATGTTGTGTCACTCACTTGAGTACTTACCATTGTGTCACTCACATGAGATAGGTGCATGTTGTGTCACTCACATGAGATATGTGCATGTTGTGTCACTCACTTGATATAGGTGCATGTTGTGTTACTCACATGAGATAGGTGCATGTTGTGTCACTCACATGAGATAGGTGCATGTTGTGTCACTCACATGAGATAGGTGCATGTTGTGTCACTCACATGAGATAGGTGCATGTTGTGTTACTCACTTGATATAGGTGCATGTTGTGTCACCCACTTGATATAGGTGCATGTTATGTCACTCACATGAGATAGATGCATGTTGTGTCACTCATTTGATATAGGTGCATGTTGTGTCACTCACATGAGATAGGTGCATGTTGTGTTACTCACTTGATATAGGTGCATGTTGTGTCACTCACTTGAGATAGGTGCATGTTGTGTCACTCATATGAGATAGGTGCATGTTGTGTCACTCACATGAGATAGGTGCATGTTGTGTCACTCACATGAGATAGGTGCATGTTGTGTCACTCACTTGATATATGTGCATGTTGTGTCACTCACTTGAGATAGGTGCATGTTGTGTCACTCACATAAGATAGGTGCATGTTGTGTCACTCACATGAGATAGGTGCATGTTGTGTCACTCACATGAGATAGGTGCATGCTGTGTCACTCACTTGATATAGGTGCATGTTGTGTCACTCACTTGAGATAGGTGCATGTTGTGTCACTCACATGAGATAGGTGCATGTAGTGTCACTCACATGAGATAGGTGCATGTTGTGTCACTCACATGAGATAGGTGCATGTTGTGTCACTCACTTGATATAGGTGCATGTTGTGTCACTCACTTGATATAGGTGCATGTTGTGTCACTCACATGAGATAGGTGCATGTCGTGTCATTCACATGAGATAGGTGCATGTTGTGTCACTCACATGAGATCGGTGCATGTTGTGTCACTCACTTGATATAGGTGCATGTTGTGTCACTCACTTGAGATAGGTGCATGTTGTGTCACTCACATGAGATAGGTGCATGTTGTGTCACTCACTTGAGATAGGTGCATGTTGTGTCACTCACATGAGATAGGTGCATGTTGTGTCACTCACATGAGATAGGTAAATGTTGTGTCACTCACTTGATATAGGTGCATGTTGTGTCACTCACTTGAGGTAGGTGCATGTTGTGTCACTCACATGAGATAGGTGCATGTTGTGTCACTCACATGAGATAGGTGCATGTTGTGTCACTCACATGAGATAGGTGCATGTTGTGTCACTCACTTGAGATAGATGCATGTTGTGTCACACACTTGATATAGGTGCATGTTGTGTCACTCACTTGAGATAGGTGCATGTTGTGTCACTCACATGAGATAGGTGCATGTTGTGTCACTCACATGAGATAGGTGCATGTTGTGTCACTCACATGAGATAGGTGCATGTTGTGTCACTCAAATGAGATAGGTGCATGTTGTGTCACTCACTTGAGATAGATGCATGTTGTGTCACTCACTTGAGATAGGTGCATGTTGTGTCACTCACATGAGATAGGTGCATGTTGTGTCACTCACTTGAGATAGGTGCATGTTGTGTTACTCACTTGATATAGGTGCATGTTGTGTTACTCGCTTGATATAGGTGCATGTTGTGTCACTCACTTGATATAGGTGCATGTTGTGTTACTCACTTGAGATAGGTGCATGTTGTGTTACTCACTTGATATAGGTGCATGTTGTGTTACTCACTTGAGATAAGGTGCATGTTGTGTCACTCACTTGAGTACTTACCATTGTGTCACTCACATGAGATAGGTGCATGTTGTGTCACTCACATGAGATAGGTGCATGTTGTGTCACTCACATGAGATAGGTGCATGTTGTGTCACTCACATGAGATAGGTGCATGTTGTGTCACTCACATGAGATAGGTGCATGTTGTGTCACTCACTTGATATAGGTGCATGTTGTGTCACTCACATGAGATAGGTGCATGTTGTATTACTCACTTGATATAGGTGCATGTTGTGTCACCCACTTGATATAGGTGCATGTTGTGTCACTCACATGAGATAGATGCATGATGTGTCACTCACTTGAGATAGGTGCATGTTGTGTCACTCACATGAGATAGGTGCATGTTGTGTTACTCACTTGATATAGGTGCATGTTGTGTCACTCACTTGAGATAGGTGCATGTTGTGTCACTCACATGAGATAGGTGCATGTTGTGTCACTCACATGAGACAGGTGCATGTTGTGTCACTCACATGAGATAGGTGCATGTTGTATTACTCACTTGATATAGGTGCATGTTGTGTCACCCACTTGATATAGGTGCATGTTGTGTCACTCACATGAGATAGATGCATGATGTGTCACTCACTTGATATAGGTGCATGTTGTGTCACTCACATGAGATAGGTGCATGTTGTGTCACTCACATGAGATAGGTGCATGTTGTGTCACTCACATGAGATAGGTGCATGTTGTGTTACTCACTTGATATAGGTGCATGTTGTGTCACTCACTTGAGATAGGTGCATGTTGTGTCACTCACATGAGATAGGTGCATGTTGTGTCACTCACATGAGATAGGTGCATGTTGTGTTACTCACTTGATATAGGTGCATGTTGTGTCACTCACTTGAGATAGGTGCATGTTGTGTCACTCACATGAGATAGGTGCATGTTGTGTCACTCACATGAGATAGGTGCATGTTGTGTCACTCACATGAGATAGGTGCATGTTGTGTCACTCACTTGATATAGGTGCATGTTGTGTCACTCACTTGAGATAGGTGCATGTTGTGTCACTCACATGAGATAGGTGCATGTTGTGTCACTCACATGAGATAGGTGCATGTTGTGTCACTCACATGAGATAGGTGCATGTTGTGTCACTCACTTGATATAGGTGCATATTGTGTCACTCACTTGAGATAGGTGCATGTTGTGTCACTCACATGAGATAGGTGCATGTTGTGTCACTCACTTGAGATAGATGCATGTTGTGTCACTCACTTGATATAGGTGTATGTTGTGTCACTCACTTGAGTACTTACCATTGTGTCACTCACATGAGATAGGTGCATGTTGTGTCACTTACATGAGATAGGTGCATGTTGTGTCACTCACATGAGATAGGTGCATGTTGTGTCACTCACATGAGATCGGTGCATGTTGTGTCACTCACTTGATATAGGTGCATGTTGTGTCACTCACTTGAGATAGGTGCATGTTGTGTCACTCACATGAGATAGGTGCATGTTGTGTCACTCACTTCAGATAGGTGCATGTTGTGTCACTCACATGAGATAGGTGCATGTTGTGTCACTCACATGAGATAGGTGCATGTTGTGTCACTCACTTGATATAGGTGCATGTTGTGTCACTCACTTGAGATAGGTGCATGTTGTGTCACTCACATGAGATAGGTGCATGTTGTGTCACTCACATGAGATAGGTGCATGTTGTGTCACTCACATGAGATAGGTGCATGTTGTGTCACTCACTTGAGATAGATGCATGTTGTGTCACACACTTGATATAGGTGCATGTTGTGTCACTCACATGAGATAGGTGCATGTTGTGTTACTCACTTGATATAGGTGCATGTTGTGTCACTCACTTGAGATAGGTGCATGTTGTGTCACTCACATGAGATAGGTGCATGTTGTGTCACTCACATGAGATAGGTGCATGTTGTGTCACTCACTTGAGATAGGTGCATGTTGTGTCACTCACATGAGATAGGTGCATGTTGTGTCACTCACTTGAGATAGGTGCATGTTGTGTCACTCACATGAGATAGGTGCATGTTGTGTCACTCACATGAGATAGGTGCATGTTGTGTCACTCACTTGAGATTGATGCATGTTGTGTCACACACTTGATATAGGTGCATGTTGTGTCACTCACTTGAGATAGGTGCATGTTGTGTCACTCACATGAGATAGGTGCATGTTGTGTCACTCACATGAGATAGGTGCATGTTGTGTCACTCACATGAGATAGGTGCATGTTGTGTCACTCAAATGAGATAGGTGCATGTTGTGTCACTCACTTGAGATAGATGCATGTTGTGTCACTCACTTGATATAGGTGCATGTTGTGTCACTCACTAGAGTACTTACCATTGTGTCACTCACATGAGATAGGTGCATGTTGTGTCACTCACATGAGATAGTTGCATGTTGTGTCACTCACATGAGATAGGTGCATGTAGTATTACTCACTTGATATAGGTGCATGTTGTGTCACCCACTTGATATAGGTGCATGTTGTGTCACTCACATGAGATAGATGCATGATGTGTCACTCACTTGATATAGGTGCATGTTGTGTCACTCACATGAGATAGGTGCATGTTATGTCACTCACATGAGATAGGTGCATGTTGTGTCACTCACATGAGATAGGTGCATGTTGTGTTACTCACTTGATATAGGTGCATGTTGTGTCACTCACTTGAGATAGGTGCATGTTGTGTCACTCACATGAGATAGGTGCATGTTGTGTCACTCACATGAGATAGGTGCATGTTGTGTTACTCACTTGATATAGGTGCATGTTGTGTCACTCACTTGAGATAGGTGCATGTTGTGTCACTCACATGAGATAGGTGCATGTTGTGTCACTCACTTGAGATAGGTGCATGTTGTGTTACTCACTTGATATAGGTGCATGTTGTGTTACTCGCTTGATATAGGTGCATGTTGTGTTACTCACTTGATATAGGTGCATGTTGTGTTACTCACTTGAGATAGGTGCATGTTGTGTTACTCACTTGATATAGGTGCATGTTGTGTTACTCACTTGAGATAGGTGCATGTTGTGTCACTCACTTGAGTACTTACCATTGTGTCACTCACATGAGATAGGTGCATGTTGTGTCACTCACATGAGATAGGTGCATGTTGTGTCACTCACATGAGATAGGTGCATGTTGTGTCACTCACATGAGATAGGTGCATGTTGTGTCACTCATTTGAGATAGATGCATGTTGTGTCACTCACTTGATATAGGTGCATGTTGTGTCACTCACTAGAGTACTTACCATTGTGTCACTCACATGAGATAGGTGCATGTTGTGTCACTCACATGAGATAGGTGCATGTTGTGTCACTCACATGAGATAGGTGCATGTTGTATTACTCACTTGATATAGGTGCATGTTGTGTCACCCACTTGATATAGGTGCATGTTGTGTTACTCACTTGATATAGGTGCATGTTGTGTTACTCACTTGATATAGGTGCATGTTGTGTTACTCAATTGAGATAGGTGCATGTTGTGTTACTCACTTGATATAGGTGCATGTTGTGTTACTCACTTGAGATAGGTGCATGTTGTGTCACTCACTTGAGTACTTACCATTGTGTCACTCACATGAGATAGGTGCATGTTGTGTCACTCACATGAGATAGGTGCATGTTGTGCCACTCACATGAGATAGGTGCATGTTGTGTCACTCACTTGATATAGGTGCATGTTGTGTTACTCACTTGAGTACTTACCATTGTGTCACTCACATGAGATAGGTGCATGTTGTGTCACCCACTTGAGATAGGTGCATGTTGTGTCACTCACTTGAGTACTTACCATTGTGCCACTCACATGAGATAGGTGCATGTTGTGTCACTCACATGAGATAGGTGCATGTTGTGTCACTCACATGAGATAGGTGCATGTTGTGTCACTCACTTGATATAGGTGCATGTTGTGTCACTCACTAGAGTACTTACCATTGTGTCACTCACATGAGATAGGTGCATGTTGTGTCACTCACTTGAGATAGGTGCATGTTGTGTCACTCACATGAGATAGGTGCATATTGTGTCACTCACTTGAGATAGGTGCATGTTGTGTCACTCACATGAGATAGGTGCATGTTGTGTCACTCACATGAGATAGGTGCATGTTGTGTCACTCACTTGATATAGGTGCATGTTGTGTCACTCCCTTGAGATAGGTGCATGTTGTGTCACTGACATGAGATAGGTGCATGTTGTGTCACTCACATGAGATAGGTGCATGTTGTGTCACTCACATGAGATAGGTGCATGTTGTGTCACTCACATGAGATAGGTGCATGTTGTGTCACACACTTGATATAGGTGCATGTTGTGTCACTCACTTGAGTACTTACCATTGTGTCACTCACATGAGATAGGTGCATGTTGTGTCACTCACTTGAGTACTTACCATTGTGTCACTCACATGAGATAGGTGCATGTTGTGTCACTCACATGAGATAGGTGCATGTTGTGTTACTCTCTTGATATAGGTGCATGTTGTGTCACTCACTTGAGATAGGTGCATGTTGTGTCACTCACATGAGATAGGTGCATGTTGTGTCACTCACATGAGATAGGTGCATGTTGTGTTACTCACTTGATATAGGTGCATGTTGTGTCACTCACTTGAGATAGGTGCATGTTGTGTCACTCACATGTGATACGTGCATGTTGTGTCACTCACATGAGATAGGTGCATGTTGTGTCACTCACATGAGATAGGTGCATGTTGTGTCACTCACTTGATATAGGTGCATGTTGTGTCTCTCACTAGAGTACTTACCATTGTGTCACTCACATGAGATAGGTGCATGTTGTGTCACTCACATGAAATAGGTGCATGTTGTGTCACTCACATGAGATAGGTGCATGTTGTGTCACTCACATGAGATAGGTGCATGTTGTGTCACTCACATGAGATAGGTGCATGTTGTGTCACTCACTTGATATAGGTGCATGTTGTGTCACTCACTTGATATAGGTGCATGATGTGTTACTCACTTGAGTACTTACCATTGTGTCACTCACTTGATATAGGTGCATGTTGTGTCACTCACTTGAGTACTTACCATTGTGTCACTCACATGAGATAGGTGCATGTTGTGTCACTCACATGAGATAGGTGGATGTTGTGTCACTCACTTGATACAGGTGCATGTTGTGTCACTCACTTGATATAGGTGCATGTTGTGTCACTCACCTGAGATAGGTGCATGTTGTGTCACTCACTTGAGTACTTACCATTGTGTCACTCACATGAGATAGGTGCATTTTGTGTCACTCACATGAGATAGGTGCATGTTGTGTCACTCACTTGATATAGGTGCATGTTGTGTCACTCACTAGAGTACTTACCATTGTGTCACTCACATGAGATAGGTGCATGTTGTGTCACTCACATGAAAGAGGTGCATGTTGTGTCACTCACATGAGATAGGTGCATGTTGTGTCACTCACATGAGATAGGTGCATGTTGTGTCACTCACATGAGATAGGTGCATG
>NW_003159044.1:0-31678 GCF_000003605.2 Saccoglossus kowalevskii
TGTGACATACTCATACTATGTCCGTTAACGCGTAAACAGTTGAATGCATACTCATACTATGTCTGGTAACGCGTAAACGGTTGTAGCATACTCATACTACGTCTGGTAACGCGTAAACAGTTGCAACATACTCGCTCTATGTCTGGTAACGCGTAAACAGTTGTAGCATTCTCACACTATGTCTGGTAACGCGTAAACTGTTGAAGCATACGAATACTATGTCTGGTAACGTGTAAACAGTTGTAGCATACTCATACTACGTTTGGTAACCGTAAACAGTTGTAGCATACTCATACTATGTCTGGTAACGCTTTAACAGTTGAAGCATACTCATACTATGTATGGTAACGCGTAAACAGTTGTAGCATACTCATACTACGTCTGGTACTGCGTAAACAGTTGTAGCATACTCATACTACGTCTGGTAACCGTAAACAGTTGTAGCATACTCATACTATGTCTTGTAACGCGTAAACAGTTGTAGCATACTCATACTATGTCCGGTAACGCGTAAACAGTTGAAGCATACTCATACTATGTCCTGTAACGCGTAAACAGTTGTAGCATACTCATACTATGTCTGATAACGCGTAAACAGTTGTAGCATACTCATACTATGTCCTGTAACGCGTAAACAGTTGTAGCATACTCATACTATGTCTGGTAACGCGTAAACAGTTGTAGCATACTTATACTATGTCTGGTAACGCGTAAATAGTCGTAGCATACTCATACTATGTCTGGTAACGCATATACAGTTGTAGCATACCCATACTATGTCTGGTAACGCATAAACAGTTGAAGCATACTCATACTACGTCTGGTAACGCGTAAACAGTTGTAGCATACTCATACTACGTCTGGTAACGCGTAAACATTTGTAGCATACCCATACTAAGTCTGGTAACGCGTAAACTGTTGAAGCATACGAATACTATGTCTGGTAACGTGTAAACAGTTGTAGCATACTCATACTACATCTGGTAACTGTAAACAGTTGTAGCATACTCATACTATGTCTGGTAACGCGTAAACAGTTGTAGCATACTCGCTCTATGTCTGGTAACGCGTAAACAGTTGTAGCATACTCATACTACGTCTGGTAATGTGTAAACAGTTGTAGCATACTCGCTCTATGTCTGGTAATGCGTAAACAGTTGTAGCATACTCACACTTTGTCTGGTAACGCGTAAACAGTTGTGATATACTCATACTATGTCTGTTTACGCTTAAACAGTTGAAGCATACTCATACTACGTCTGGTAACGCGTAAAAGGTTGTAGCATACTCATACTACGTCTGGTAACGCGTAAACAGTTGTAATATACCCATACTATGTCTGGTAACGCGGAAACAGTTGTAGCATACTCGCTCTATGTCTGGTAACGCGTAAACAGTTGTAGCATACTCATAGTACGTCTGGTAATGCGTAAACAGTTGTAGCATACCCATACTATGTCTGGTAACGCGTAAACAGTTGTAGCATACTCGCTCTATGTCTGGTAACGCGTAAACAGTTGTAGCATACTCACACTTTGTCTGGTAACGCGTAAACAGTTGTGACATACTCATACTATGTCTGTTAACGCGTAAACAGTTGAAGCATACTCATACTGTGTCTGGTAACGCGTAAACGGTTGTAGCATACTCATACTACGTCTGGTAACGCGTAAACAGTTGTAACATACTCGCTCTATGTCTGGTTACGCGTAAACAGTTGTAGCATACTCACACTTTGTCTGGTAACGCGTAAACAGTTGTAGCATACTCATACTATGTCTGGTAACGCGTAAACAGTTGTAGCATACTCACACTTTGTCTGGTAACGCGTAAACAGTTGTGACATACTCATACTATGTCTGTTAACGCGTAAACAGTTGAAGCATACTCATACTATGTCTGGTAACGCGTAAACGGTTGTAGCATACTCATACTACGTCTGGTAACGCGTAAACAGTTGTAACATACTCGCTCTAAGTCTGGTAACGCGTAAACAGTTGTAGCATACTCACACTTTGTCTGGTAACGCGTAAACAGTTGTAGCATACTCACACTATGTCTGGTAACGCGTAAACTGTTGAAGCATACGAATACTATGTCTGGTAACGTGTAAACAGTTGTAGCATACTCATACTACATCTGGTAACTGTAAACAGTTGTAGCATACTCATACTATGTCTGGTAACGCGTAAACAGTTGAAGCATACTCATACTATGTCTGGTAACGCGTAAACAGTTGTAGCATACTCGCTCTATGTCTGGTAAAGCGTAAACAGTTGTAGCATACTCATACTACGTCTGGTAATGCGTAAACAGTTGTAGCATACCCGTACTATGTCTGGTATCGCGTAAACAGTTGTAGCATACTCGCTCTATGTCTGGTAATGCGTAAACAGTTGTAGCATACTCACACTTTGTCTGGTAACGCGTAAACAGTTGCGACATACTCATACTATGTCTGTTAACGCGTAAACAGTTGAAGCATACTCATACTACGTCTGGTAACGCGTAAAAGGTTGTAGCATACTCATACTACGTCTGGTAACGCGTAAACAGTTGTAATATACCCATACTATGTCTGGTAACGCGTAAACAGTTGTAGCATACTCGCTCTATGTCTGGTAACGCGTAAACAGTTGTAGCATACTCATAGTACGTCTGGTAATGCGTAAACAGTTGTAGCATACCCATACTATGTCTGGTAACGCGTAAACAGTTGTAGCATACTCGCTCTATGTCTGGTAACGCGTAAACAGTTGTAGCATACTCACACTTTGTCTGGTAACGCGTAAACAGTTGTGACATACTCATACTATGTCTGTTAACGCGTAAACAGTTGAAGCATACTCATACTGTGTCTGGTAACGCGTAAACGGTTGTAGCATACTCATACTACGTCTGGTAACGCGTAAACAGTTGTAACATACTCGCTCTATGTCTGGTAACGCGTAAACAGTTGTAGCATACTCACACTTTGTCTGGTAACGCGTAAACAGTTGTAGCATACTCATACTATGTCTGGTAACGCGTAAACAGTTGTAGCATACTCACACTTTGTCTGGTAACGCCTAAACAGTTGTGACATACTCATACTATGTCTGTTAACGCGTAAACAGTTGAAGCATACTCATACTATGTCTGGTAACGCGTAAACGGTTGTAGCATACTCATACTACGTCTGGTAACGCGTAAACAGTTGTAACATACTCGCTCTATGTCTGGTAACGCGTAAACAGTTGTAGCATACTCACACTTTGTCTGGTAATGCGTAAACAGTTGTAGCATACTCACACTATGTCTGGTAACGCGTAAACTGTTGAAGCATACGAATACTATGTCTGGTAACGTGTAAACAGTTGTAGCATACTCATACTATATATGGTAACTGTAAACAGTTGTAGCATACTCATACTATGTCTGGTAACGCGTAAACAGTTGAAGCATACTCATACTATGTCTGGTAACGCGTAAACAGTTGTAGCATACTCGCTCTATGTCTGGTAACGCGTAAACAGTTGTAGCATACTCATACTACGTCTGGTAATGCGTAAGCAGTTGTAGCATACTCATACTACGTCTGGTAATGCGTAAACAGTTGTAGCATACTCACACTTTGTCTGGTAACGTGTAAACAGTTGTGACATACTCATACTATGTCTGTTAACGCGTAAACAGTTGAAGCATACTCATACTACGTCTGGTAACGCGTAAAAGGTTGTAGCATACTCATACTACGTCTGGTAACGCGTAAACAGTTGTAATATACCCATACTATGTCTGGTAACGCGTAAACAGTTGTAGCATACTCGCTCTATGTCTGGTAACGCGTAAACAGTTGTAGCGTACTCATAGTACGTCTGGTAATGCGTAAACAGTTGAAGCATACTCATACTATGTCCTGTAACGCGTAAACAGTTGTAGCATACTCATACTATGTCTGATAACGCGTAAACAGTTGTAGCATACTCATACTATGTCCTGTAACGCGTAAACAGTTGTAGCATACTCATGCTATGTCTGGTAACGCGTAAACAGTTATGACATACTCATACTATGTCTGTTAACGCGTAAACAGTTGAAGCATACTCATACTATGTCTGGTAACGCGTAAATAGTCGTAGCATACTCATACTATGTCTGGTAACGCGTAAACAGTTGTAGCATACCCATACTGTGTCTGGTAACGCGTAAACAGTTGTAGCATACTCATACTATGTCTGGTAACGCGTAAACAGTTGTGACATACTCATACTATGTCTGGTAACGCGTAAACAGTTGTAGCATACTCATACTATGTCTGGTAACGCGTAAACAGTTGTAGCATACTCATACTATGTCTGGTAACGCGTAAACAGTTGTAGCATACTCATACTATGTCTGATAACGCGTAAACAGTTGTAGCATACTCATACTATGTCCTGTAACGCGTAAACAGTTGTAGCATACTCATACTATGTCTGGTAACGCGTAAACAGTTGTAGCATACTCATACTATGTCTGGTAACGCGTAAACAGTTATGACATATTCATACTATGTCTGTTAACGCGTAAACAGTTGAAGCATACTCATACTACGTCTGGTAACGCGTAAAAGGTTGTAGCATACTCATACTACGTCTGGTAACGCGTAAACAGTTGTAATATACCCATACTATGTCTGGTAACGCGTAAACAGTTGTAGCATACTCGCTCTATGTCTGGTAACGCGTAAACAGTTGTAGCATACTCATAGTACGTCTGGTAATGCGTAAACAGTTGTAGCATACCCATACTATGTCTGGTAACGCGTAAACAGTTGTAGCATACTCGCTCTATGTCTGGTAACGCGTAAACAGTTGTAGCATACTCACACTTTGTCTGGTAACGCGTAAACAGTTGTGACATACTCATACTATGTCTGTTAACGCGTAAACAGTTGAAGCATACTCATACTGTGTCTGGTAACGCGTAAACAGTTGTAGCATACTCATACTACGTCTGGTAACGCGTAAACAGTTGTAACATACTCGCTCTATGTCTGGTTACGCGTAAACAGTTGTAGCATACTCACACTTTGTCTGGTAACGCGTAAACAGTTGTAGCATACTCATACTATGTCTGGTAACGCGTAAACAGTTGTAGCATACTCACACTTTGTCTGGTAACGCGTAAACAGTTGTAGCATACTCATACTATGTCTGGTAACGCGTAAACAGTTGTAGCATACTTATACTATGTCTGGTAACGCGTAACCAGTTGTAACATACTCGCTCTATGTCTGGTAACGCGTAACCAGTTGTAGCATACTCACACTTTGTCTGGTAATGCGTAAACAGTTGTAGCATACTCACACTATGTCTGGTAACGCGTAAACTGTTGAAGCATACGAATACTATGTCTGGTAACGTGTAAACAGTTGTAGCATACTCATACTATATATGGTAACTGTAAACAGTTGTAGCATACTCATACTATGTCTGGTAACGCGTAAACAGTTGAAGCATACTCATACTATGTCTGGTAACGCGTAAACAGTTGTAGCATACTCGCTCTATGTCTGGTAACGCGTAAACAGTTGTAGCATACTCATACTACGTCTGGTAATGCGTAAGCAGTTGTAGCATACTCATACTACGTCTGGTAATGCGTAAACAGTTGTAGCATACTCACACTTTGTCTGGTAACGCGTAAACAGTTGTGACATACTCATACTATGTCTGTTAACGCGTAAACAGTTGAAGCATACTCATACTACGTCTGGTAACGCGTAAAAGGTTGTAGCATACTCATACTACGTCTGGTAACGCGTAAACAGTTGTAATATACCCATACTATGTCTGGTAACGCGTAAACAGTTGTAGCATACTCGCTCTATGTCTGGTAACGCGTAAACAGTTGTAGCATACTCATAGTACGTCTGGTAATGCGTAAACAGTTGTAGCATACCCATACTATGTCTGGTAACGCGTAAACAGTTGTAGCATACTCGCTCTATGTCTGGTAACGCGTAAATAGTTGTAGCATACTCACACTTTGTCTGGTAACGCGTAAACAGTTGTGACATACTCATACTATGTCTGTTAACGCGTAAACAGTTGAAGCATACTCATACTATGTCTGGTAACGCGTAAACAGTTGAAGCATACTCATACTATGTCCTGTAACGCGTAAACAGTTGTAGCATACTCATACTATGTCTGATAACGCGTAAACAGTTGTAGCATACTCATACTATGTCCTGTAACGCGTAAAGAGTTGTAGCATACTCATACTATGTATGGTAACGCGTAAACAGTTGTAGCATACTTATACTATGTCTGGTAACGCGTAAATAGTCGTAGCATACTCATACTATGTCTGGTAACGCATATACAGTTGTAGC
Organism: Saccoglossus kowalevskii; assembly: GCF_000003605.2. Lineage (NCBI taxonomy): Eukaryota > Metazoa > Hemichordata > Enteropneusta > Harrimaniidae > Saccoglossus > Saccoglossus kowalevskii. The sequence goes on from NW_003159044.1 coordinate 6,362, forward strand.
ATACCCATACTATGTCTGGTAACGCATAAACAGTTGGAGCATACTCATACTACGTCTGGTAACGCGTAAACAGTTGTAGCATACTCATACTACGTCTGGTAACGCGTAAACATTTGTAGCATACCCATACTAAGTCTGGTAACGCGTAAACTGTTGAAGCATACGAATACTATGTCTGGTAACTGTAAACAGTTGTAGCATACTCATACTATGTCTGGTAACGCGTAAACAGTTGTAGCATACTCATACTACGTCTGGTAATGCGTAAACAGTTGTAGCATACTCACACTTTGTCTGGTAACGCGTAAACAGTTGTGACATACTCATACTATGTCTGTTAACGCGTAAACAGTTGAAGCATACTCATACTACGTCTGGTAACGCGTAAAAGGTTGTAGCATACTCATACTACGTCTGGTAACGCGTAAACAGTTGTAATATACCCATACTATGTCTGGTAACGCGTAAACAGTTGTAGCATACTCGCTCTATGTCTGGTAACGCGTAAACAGTTGTAGCATACTCATAGTACGTCTGGTAATGCGTAAACAGTTGTAGCATACCCATACTATGTCTGGTAACGCGTAAACAGTTGTAGCATACTCGCTCTATGTCTGGTAACGCGTAAACAGTTGTAGCATACTCACACTTTGTCTGGTAACGCGTAAACAGTTGTGACATACTCATACTATGTCTGTTAACGCGTAAACAGTTGAAGCATACTCATACTGTGTCTGGTAACGCGTAAACGGTTGTAGCATACTCATACTACGTCTGGTAACGCGTAAACAGTTGTAACATACTCGCTCTATGTCTGGTTACGCGTAAACAGTTGTAGCATACTCACACTTTGTCTGGTAACGCGTAAACAGTTGTAGCATACTCATACTATGTCTGGTAACGCGTAAACAGTTGTAGCATACTCACACTTTGTCTGGTAACGCGTAAACAGTTGTGACATACTCATACTATGTCTGTTAACGCGTAAACAGTTGAAGCATACTCATACTATGTCTGGTAACGCGTAAACGGTTGTAGCATACTCATACTACGTCTGGTAACGCGTAAACAGTTGTAACATACTCGCTCTATGTCTGGTAACGCGTAAACAGTTGTAGCATACTCACACTTTGTCTGGTAATGCGTAAACAGTTGTAGCATACTCACACTATGTCTGGTAACGCGTAAACTGTTGAAGCATACGAATACTATGTCTGGTAACGTGTAAACAGTTGTAGCATACTCATACTATATATGGTAAACTGTAAACAGTTGTAGCATACTCATACTATGTCTGGTAACGCGTAAACAGGTTGAAGCATACTCATACTATGTCTGGTAACGCGTAAACAGTTGAAGCATACTCATACTATGTCTGGTAACGCGTAAACGGTTGTAGCATACTCATACTACGTCTGGTAACGCGTAAACAGTTGAAGCATACTCATACTATGTCTGGTAACGCGTAAACGGTTGTAGCATACTCATACTACGTCTGGTAACGCGTAAACAGTTGTAGCATACTCATACTACGTCTGGTAACCGTAAACAGTTGTAGCATACTCATACTATGTCTGGTAACGCTTTAACAGTTGAAGCATACTCATGCTATGTCTGGTAACGCGTAAACAGTTGTAGCATACTCATACTATGTCTGGTAACGCGTAAACAGTTGTAGCATACTCATACTACGTCTGGTAACGCGTAAACAGTTGTAGCATACTCATACTATGTCTGGTAACGCGTAAACAGTTGAAGCATACTCATACTATGTCCTGTAACGCGTAAACAGTTGTAGCATACTCATACTATGTCTGATAACGCGTAAACAGTTGTAGCATACTCATACTATGTCCTGTAACGCGTAAACAGTTGTAGCATACTCATACTATGTCTGGTAACGCGTAAACAGTTGTAGCATACTTATACTATGTCTGGTAACGCGTAAATAGTCGTAGCATACTCATACTATGTCTGGTAACGCATATACAGTTGTAGCATACCCATACTATGTCTGGTAACGCATAAACAGTTGGAGCATACTCATACTACGTCTGGTAACGCGTAAACAGTTGTAGCATACTCATACTACGTCTGGTAACGCGTAAACATTTGTAGCATACCCATACTCAGTCTGGTAACGCGTAAACAGTTGTAGCATACTCGCTCTATGTCTGGTAACGCGTAAACAGTTGTAGCATACTCATACTACGTCTGGTAATGCGTAAACAGTTGTAGCATACCCGTACTTTGTCTGGTATCGGTAAACAGTTGTAGCATACTCGCTCTATGTCTGGTAATGCGTAAACAGTTGTAGCATACTCATACTTTGTCTGGTAACGCGTAAACAGTTGTGACATACTCATACTATGTCTGTTAACGCGTAAACAGTTGAAGCATACTCATACTATGTCTGGTAACACGTAAACAGTTGTAGCATACTCATACTATGTCTAGTAACGCGTAAACAGTTGTAGCATACTCATACTACGTCTGGTAACGCGTAAACAGTTGTAGCATACTCATGCTATGTCTGGTAACGCGTAAACAGTTGAAGCATACTCATACTATGTCCTGTAACGCGTAAACAGTTGTAGCATACTCATACTATGTCTGATAACGCGTAAACAGTTGTTGCATACTCATACTATGTCCTGTAACGCGTAAACAGTTGTAGCATACTCATACTATGTCTGGAACGTGTAAACAGTTGTAGCATACTTATACTATGTCTGGTAACGCGTAAATAGTCGTAGCATACTCATACTATGTCTGGTAACGCATATACAGTTGTAGCATACCCATACTATGTCTGGTAACGCATAAACAGTTGGAGCATACTCATACTACGTCTGGTAACGCGTAAACATTTGTAGCATACCCATACTATGTCTGGTAACGCGTAAACAGTTGTAGCATACTCGCTCTATGTCTGGTAACGCGTAAACAGTTGTAGCATACTCATACTATGTCTGGTAACGCGTAAACAGTTATGACATATTCATACTATGTCTGTTAACGCGTAAACAGTTGAAGCATACTCATACTACGTCTGGTAACGCGTAAAAGGTTGTAGCATACTTATACTACGTCTGGTAACGCGTAAACAGTTGTAATATACCCATACTATGTCTGGTAACGCGTAAACAGTTGTAGCATACTCGCTCTATGTCTGGTAACGCGTAAACAGTTGTAGCATACTCATAGTACGTCTGGTAATGCGTAAACAGTTGTAGCATACCCATACTATGTCTGGTAACGCGTAAACAGTTGTAGCATACTCGCTCTATGTCTGGTAACGCGTAAATAGTTGTAGCATACTCACACTTTGTCTGGTAACGCGTAAACAGTTGTGACATACTCATACTATGTCTGTTAACGCGTAAACAGTTGAAGCATACTCATACTATGTCTGGTAACGCGTAAACAGTTGAAGCATACTCATACTATGTCCTGTAACGCGTAAACAGTTGTAGCATACTCATACTATGTCTGATAACGCGTAAACAGTTGTAGCATACTCATACTATGTCCTGTAACGCGTAAACAGTTGTAGCATACTCATACTATGTCTGGTAACGCGTAAACAGTTGTAGCATACTTATACTATGTCTGGTAACGCGTAAATAGTCGTAGCATACTCATACTATGTCTGGTAACGCATATACAGTTGTAGCATACCCATACTATGTCTGGTAACGCATAAACAGTTGGAGCATACTCATACTACGTCTGGTAACGCGTAAACAGTTGTAGCATACTCATACTACGTCTGGTAACGCGTAAACATTTGTAGCATACCCATACTAAGTCTGGTAACGCGTAAACTGTTGAAGCATACGAATACTATGTCTGGTAACGTGTAAACAGTTGTAGCATACTCATACTACATCTGGTAACTGTAAACAGTTGTAGCATACTCATACTATGTCTGGTAACGCGTAAACAGTTGTAGCATACTCATACTACGTCTGGTAATGCGTAAACAGTTGTAGCATACTCACACTTTGTCTGGTAACGCGTAAACAGTTGTGACATACTCATACTATGTCTGTTAACGCGTAAACAGTTGAAGCATACTCATACTACGTCTGGTAACGCGTAAAAGGTTGTAGCATACTCATACTACGTCTGGTAACGCGTAAACAGTTGTAATATACCCATACTATGTCTGGTAACGCGTAAACAGTTGTAGCATACTCGCTCTATGTCTGGTAACGCGTAAACAGTTGTAGCATACTCATAGTACGTCTGGTAATGCGTAAACAGTTGTAGCATACCCATACTATGTCTGGTAACGCGTAAACAGTTGTAGCATACTCGCTCTATGTCTGGTAACGCGTAAACAGTTGTAGCATACTCACACTTTGTCTGGTAACGCGTAAACAGTTGTGACATACTCATACTATGTCTGTTAACGCGTAAACAGTTGAAGCATACTCATACTATGTCTGGTAACGCGTAAACAGTTGAAGCATACTCATACTATGTCCTGTAACGCGTAAACAGTTGTAGCATACTCATACTATGTCTGATAACGCGTAAACAGTTGTAGCATACTCATACTATGTCCTGTAACGCGTAAACAGTTGTAGCATACTCATACTATGTCTGGTAACGCGTAAACAGTTGTAGCATACTTATACTATGTCTGGTAACGCGTAAATAGTCGTAGCATACTCATACTATGTCTGGTAACGCATATACAGTTGTAGCATACCCATACTATGTCTGGTAACGCGTAAACAGTTGGAGCATACTCATACTACGTCTGGTAACGCGTAAACAGTTGTAGCATACTCATAATATGTCTGGTAAAGCGTAAACAGATGTAGCATACTCATACTATGTCTGGTAACGCGTAAACAGTTGTAGCATACTTATACTATGTCTGGTAACGCGTAAATAGTTGTAGCATACTCATACTATGTCTGGTAACGCATATACAGTTGTAGCATACCCATACTATGTCTGGTAACGCATATACAGTTGGAGCATACTCATACTACGTCTGGTAACGCGTAAACAGTTGTAGCATATTCATACTACGTCTGGTAACGCGTATACATTTGTAGCATACCCATACTATGTCTGGTAACGCGTAAACAGTTGTAGCATACTCATTACTATGTCTGGTAACGCGTAAACAGTTGTAGCATACTCATACTATGTCTGGTAACGCGTAAACAGTTGTGACATACTCATACTATGTCTGGTAACGCGTAAACAGTTGAAGCATACTCATACTACGTCTGGTAACGCGTAAAACAGTTGTAGCATACTCATACTATGTCTGGTAACGCGTAAACTGTTGAATCATACGAATACTATGTCTGGTAACGTGTAAACAGTTGTAGCATACTCATACTATGTCTGGTAACGCGTAAACAGTTGTAGCATACTCATACTACGCCTGGTAACGCGTAAACAGTTGTAGCATACTCATACTACGTCTGGTAACCGTAAACAGTTGTAGCATACTCATACTATGTCTGGTAACGCTTTAACAGTTGAAGCATATTCATGCTATGTCTGGTAACGCGTAAACAGTTGTAGCATACTCATACTATGTCTGGTAACGCGTAAACAGTTGTAGCATACTCATACTACGTCTGGAAACGCGTAAACAGTTGTAGCATACTCATACTATGTCTGGTAACGCGTAAACAGTTATAGCATTCTCACACTATGTCTGGTAACGCGTAAACTGTTGAAGCATACGAATACTATGTCTGGTAACGTGTAAACAGTTGTAGCATACTCATACTACGTTTGGTAACCGTAAACAGTTGTAGCATACTCATACTATGTCTGGTAACGCTTTAACAGTTGAAGCATACTCATACTATGTCTGGTAACGCGTAAACAGTTGTAGCATACTCATACTACGTCTGGTAACGCGTAAACAGTTGTAGCATACTCATACTATGTATGGTAACGCGTAAACAGTTGTAGCATACTCATACTACGTCTGGTAACGCGTACACAGTTGTAGCATACTCATACTATGTCTGGTAACGCGTAAACAGTTATAGCATACTCATACTATGTCCTGTAACGCGTAAACAGTTGTAGCATACTCATACTATGTCTGATAACGCGTAAACAGTTGTAGCATACTCATAATATGTCCTGTAAAGCGTAAACAGATGTAGCATACTCATACTATGTCTGGTAACGCGTAAACAGTTGTAGCATACTTATACTATGTCTGGTAACGCGTAAATAGTCGTAGCATACTCATACTATGTCTGGTAACGCATATACAGTTGTAGCATACCCATACTATGTCTGGTAACGCATATACAGTTGGAGCATACTCATACTACGTCTGGTAACGCGTAAACAGTTGTAGCATATTCATACTACGTCTGGTAACGCGTATACATTTGTAGCATACCCATACTATGTCTGGTAACGCGTAAACAGTTGTAGCATACTCGCTCTATGTATGGTAACGCGTAAACAGTTGTAGCATACTCACACTTTGTCTGGTAACGCGTAAAAAGTTGTGACATACTCATACTATGTCTGTTAACGCGTAAACAGTTGAAGCATACTCATACTATGTCTGGTAACGCGTAAAAGGTTGTAGCATACTCATACTACGTCTGGTAACGCGTAAACAGTTGTAATATACCCATACTATGTCTGGTAACGCGTAAACAGTTGTAGCATACTCGCTCTATGTCTGGTAACGCGTAAACAGTTGTAGCATACTCATAGTACGTCTGGTAATGCGTAAACAGTTGTAGCATACCCATACTATGTCTGGTAACGCGTAAACAGTTGTAGCATACTCGCTCTATGTCTGGTAACGCGTAAACAGTTGTGACATACTCATACTATGTCTGTTAACGCGTAAACAGTTGAAGCATACTCATACTATGTCTGGTAACGTGTAAACGGTTGTAGCATACTCATACTACGTCTGGTAACGCGTAAACAGTTGTAACATACTCGCTCTATGTCTGGTAACGCGTAAACAGTTGTAGCATACTCACACTTTGTCTGGTAACGCGTAAACAGTTGTAGCATACTCATACTATGTCTGGTAACGCGTAAACAGTTGTAGCATACTCACACTATGTCTGGTAACGCGTAAACTGTTGAAGCATACGAATACTATGTCTGGTAACGTGTAAACAGTTGTAGCATACTCATACTACATCTGGTAACCGTAAACAGTTGTAGCATACTCATACTATGTCTGGTAACGCGTAAAGAGTTGAAGCATACTCATACTATGTCTGTTAACGCGTAAACAGTTGAAGCATACTCATACTATGTCTGGTAACGCGTAAAAGGTTGTAGCATACTCATACTACGTCTGGTAACGCGTAAACAGTTGTAATATACCCATACTATGTCTGGTAACGCGTAAACAGTTGTAGCATACTCGCTCTATGTCTGGTAACGCGTAAACAGTTGTAGCATACTCATAGTACGTCTGGTAATGCGTAAACAGTTGTAGCATACCCATACTATGTCTGGTAACGCGTAAACAGTTGTAGCATACTCGCTCTATGTCTGGTAACGCGTAAACAGTTGTGACATACTCATACTATGTCTGTAACGCGTAAACAGTTGAAGCATACTCATACTATGTCTGGTAACGTGTAAACGGTTGTAGCATACTCATACTACGTCTGGTAACGCGTAAACAGTTGTAACATACTCGCTCTATGTCTGGTAACGCGTAAACAGTTGTAGCATACTCACACTTTGTCTGGTAACGCGTAAACAGTTGTAGCATACTCATACTATGTCTGGTAACGCGTAAACAGTTGTAGCATACTCACACTATGTCTGGTAACGCGTAAACTGTTGAAGCATACGAATACTATGTCTGGTAACGTGTAAACAGTTGTAGCATACTCATACTACATCTGGTAACCGTAAACAGTTGTAGCATACTCATACTATGTCTGGTAACGCGTAAAGAGTTGAAGCATACTCATACTATGTCTGTTAACGCGTAAACAGTTGTAGCATACTCATACTACGTCTGGTAACGCGTAAACAGTTGTAATATACCCATACTATGTCTGGTAACGCGTAAACAGTTGTAGCATACTCGCTCTATGTCTGGTAACGCGTAAACAGTTGTAGCATACTCATAGTACGTCTGGTAATGCGTAAACAGTTGTAGCATACCCATACTATCTCTGGTAACGCGTAAACAGTTGTAGCATACTCGCTCTATGTCTGGTAACGCGTAAACAGTTGTGACATACTCATACTATGTCTGTTAACGCGTAAACAGTTGAAGCATACTCATACTATGTCTGGTAACGCGTAAACGGTTGTAGCATACTCATACTACGTCTGGTAACGCGTAAACAGTTGTAACATACTCGCTCTATGTCTGGTAACGCGTAAACAGTTGTAGCATACTCACACTTTGTCTGGTAACGCGTAAACAGTTGTAGCATACTCATACTATGTCTGGTAACGCGTAAACAGTTGTAGCATACTCACACTATGTCTGGTAACGCGTAAACTGTTGAAGCATACGAATACTATGTCTGGTAACGTGTAAACAGTTGTAGCATACTCATACTACATCTGGTAACCGTAAACAGTTGTAGCATACTCATACTATGTCTGGTAACGCGTAAAGAGTTGAAGCATACTCATACTATGTCTGGTAACGCGTAAACAGTTGAAGCATACTCATACTATGTCTGGTAACGCGTAAACGGTTGTAGCATACTCATACTACGTCTGGTAACGCGTAAACAGTTGAAGCATACTCATACTATGTCTGGTAACGCGTAAACGGTTGTAGCATACTCATACTACGTCTGGTAACGCGTAAACAGTTGTAGCATACTCATACTACGTCTGGTAACCGTAAACAGTTGTAGCATACTCATACTATGTCTGGTAACGCTTTAACAGTTGAAGCATACTCATGCTATGTCTGGTAACGCGTAAACAGTTGTAGCATACTCATACTATGTCTGTTAACGCGTAAACAGTTGTAGCATACTCATACTACGTCTGGTAACGTGTAAACAGTTGTAGCATACTAATACTACGTCTGGTAACGCATAAACAGTTGTAGCATACTCATACTACGTCTGGTAACGCGTAAACAGTTGTAGCATACTCATACTACGTCTGGTAACGCGTAAACAGTTGCAGCATACTCATACTACGTTTGGTAACGCGTAAATAGTTGTAGCATACTCATACTACGTCTGATAACGCGTAAACAGTTTGTAGCATAGTCACACTACGTCTGGTAACGCGTAAACAGTTGTGGCATACTAATAATATGTTTGGTAACGCGTAAACAGTTGTAGCATACTCATAATATGTCTGGTAACGCGTAAACAGTTGAAGCATACTCATGCTATGTCTGGTAACGCGTAAAAGGTTGTAGCATACTTATACTACGTCTGGTAACGCGTAAACAGTTGCAATATACCCATACTATGTCTGGTAACGCGTAAACAGTTGTAGCATACTCATACTACATCTGGTAACGCGTAAACAGTTGTAGCATACTCGCTCTATGTCTGGTAACGCGTAAACAGTTGTAGCATACTCATAGTACGTCTGGTAATGCGTAAACAGTTGTAGCATACCCATACTATCTCTGGTAACGCGTAAACAGTTGTAGCATACTCGCTCTATGTCTGGTAACGCGTAAACAGTTGTGACATACTCATACTATGTCTGTTAACGCGTAAACAGTTGAAGCATACTCATACTATGTCTGGTAACGCGTAAACGGTTGTAGCATACTCATACTACGTCTGGTAACGCGTAAACAGTTGTAACATACTCGCTCTATGTCTGGTAACGCGTAAACAGTTGTAGCATACTCACACTTTGTCTGGTAACGCGTAAACAGTTGTAGCATACTCATACTATGTCTGGTAACGCGTAAACAGTTGTAGCATACTCACACTATGTCTGGTAACGCGTAAACTGTTGAAGCATACGAATACTATGTCTGGTAACGTGTAAACAGTTGTAGCATACTCATACTACATCTGGTAACCGTAAACAGTTGTAGCATACTCATACTATGTCTGGTAACGCGTAAAGAGTTGAAGCATACTCATACTATGTCTGGTAACGCGTAAACAGTTGAAGCATACTCATACTATGTCTGGTAACGCGTAAACGGTTGTAGCATACTCATACTACGTCTGGTAACGCGTAAACAGTTGAAGCATACTCATACTATGTCTGGTAACGCGTAAACGGTTGTAGCATACTCATACTACGTCTGGTAACGCGTAAACAGTTGTAGCATACTCATACTACGTCTGGTAACCGTAAACAGTTGTAGCATACTCATACTATGTCTGGTAACGCTTTAACAGTTGAAGCATACTCATGCTATGTCTGGTAACGCGTAAACAGTTGTAGCATACTCATACTATGTCTGGTAACGCGTAAACAGTTGTAGCATACTCATACTACGTCTGGTAACGCGTAAACAGTTGTAGCATACTCATACTATGTCTGGTAACGCGTAAACAGTTGAAGCATACTCATACTATGTCCTGTAACGCGTAAACAGTTGTAGCATACTCATACTATGTCTGATAACGCGTAAACAGTTGTAGCATTCTCATACTATGTCCTGTAACGCGTAAACAGTTGTAGCATACTCATACTATGTCTGGTAACGCGTAAACAGTTGTAGCATACTTATACTATGTCTGGTAACGCGTAATAGTCGTAGCATACTCATACTATGTCTGGTAACGCATATACAGTTGTAGCATACCCATACTATGTCTGGTAACGCATAAACAGTTGGAGCATACTCATACTACGTCTGGTAATGCGAAAACAGTTGTAGCATACCCGTACTTTGTCTGGTATCGGTAAACAGTTGTAGCATACTCGCTCTATGTCTGGTAATGCGTAAACAGTTGTTGCATACTCATACTTTGTCTGGTAACGCGTAAACAGTTGTGACATACTCATACTATGTCTGTTAACGCGTAAACAGTTGAAGCATACTCATACTATGTCTGGTAACGCGTAAACAGTTGTAGCATACTCATACTATGTCTGGTAACGCGTAAACAGTTGTAGCATACTCATACTACGTCTGGTAATGCGTAAACAGTTGTAGCATACCCGTACTTTGTCTGGTATCGGTAAACAGTTGTAGCATACTCGCTCTATGTCTGGTAATGCGTAAACAGTTGTAGCATACTCATACTTTGTCTGGTAACGCGTAAACAGTTGTGACATACTCATACTATGTCTGTTAACGCGTAAACAGTTGAAGCATACTCATACTATGTCTGGTAACGCGTAAACAGTTGTAGCATACTCATACTATGTCTAGTAACGCGTAAACAGTTGTAGCATACTCATACTATGTCTGATAACGCGTAAACAGTTGTTGCATACTCATACTATGTCCTGTAACGCGTAAACAGTTGTAGCATACTCATACTATGTCTGGAACGTGTAAACAGTTGTAGCATACTTATACTATGTCTGGTAACGCGTAAATAGTCGTATCATACTCATACTATGTCTGGTAACGCATATACAGTTGTAGCATACCCATACTATGTCTGGTAACGCATAAACAGTTGGAGCATACTCATACTACGTCTGGTAACGCGTAAACATTTGTAGCATACCCATACTATGTCTGGTAACGCGTAAACAGTTGTAGCATACTCGCTCTATGTCTGGTAACGCGTAAACAGTTGTAGCATACTCATACTATGTCTGGTAACGCGTAAACAGTTATGACATACTCATACTATGTCTGTTAACGCGTAAACAGTTGAAGCATACTCATACTACGTCTGGTAACGCGTAAAAGGTTGTAGCATACTTATACTACGTCTGGTAACGCGTAAACAGTTGTAATATACCCATACTATGTCTGGTAACGCGTAAACAGTTGTAGCATACTCGCTCTATGTCTGGTAACGCGTAAACAGTTGTAGCATACTCATAGTACGTCTGGTAATGCGTAAACAGTTGTAGCATACCCATACTGTGTCTGGTAACGCGTAAACAGTTGTAGCATACTCGCTCTATGTCTGGTAACGCGTAAACAGTTGTAGCATACTCACACTTTGTCTGGTAACGCGTAAACAGTTGTGACATACTCATACTATGTCTGTTAACGCGTAAACAGTTGAAGCATACTCACACTGTGTCTGGTAACGCGTAAACAGTTGTAGCATACTCATACTATGTCCTGTAACGCGTAAACAGTTGTAGCATACTCATACTATGTCTGGTAACGCGTAAACAGTTGTAGCATACTTATACTATGTCTGGTAACGCGTAAATAGTCGTAGCATACTCATACTATGTCTGGTAACGCATATACAGTTGTAGCATACCCATACTATGTCTGGTAACGCATAAACAGTTGGAGCATACTCATACTACGTCTGGTAACGGGTAAACAGTTGTAGCATACTCATACTAAGCCTGGTAACGCGTAAACAGATGTAGCATACTCGCTCTATGTCTGGTAACGCGTAAACAGTTGTAGCATACTCATACTATGTCTGGTAACGCGTAAACAGTTGTAGCATACTTATACTATGTCTGGTAACGCGTAAATAGTCGTAGCATACTCATACTATGTCTGGTAACGCATATACAGTTGTAGCATACCCATACTATGTCTGGTAACGCATAAACAGTTGGAGCATACTCATACTACGTCTGGTAATGCGAAAACAGTTGTAGCATACCCGTACTTTGTCTGGTATCGGTAAACAGTTGTAGCATACTCGCTCTATGTCTGGTAATGCGTAAACAGTTGTTGCATACTCATACTTTGTCTGGTAACGCGTAAACAGTTGTGACATACTCATACTATGTCTGTTAACGCGTAAACAGTTGAAGCATACTCATACTATGTCTGGTAACGCGTAAACAGTTGTAGCATACTCATACTATGTCTGGTAACGCGAAAACAGTTGTAGCATACTCATACTACGTCTGGTAATGCGTAAACAGTTGTAGCATACCCGTACTTTGTCTGGTATCGGTAAACAGTTGTAGCATACTCGCTCTATGTCTGGTAATGCGTAAACAGTTGTAGCATACTCATACTTTGTCTGGTAACGCGTAAACAGTTGTGACATACTCATACTATGTCTGTTAACGCGTAAACAGTTGAAGCATACTCATACTATGTCTGGTAACGCGTAAACAGTTGTAGCATACTCATACTATGTCTAGTAACGCGTAAACAGTTGTAGCATACTCATACTACGTCTGGTAACGCGTAAACAGTTGTAGCATACTCATGCTATGTCTGGTAACGCGTAAACAGTTGAAGCATACTCATACTATGTCCTGTAACGCGTAAACAGTTGTAGCATACTCATACTATGTCTGATAACGCGTAAACAGTTGTTGCATACTCATACTATGTCCTGTAACGCGTAAACAGTTGTAGCATACTCATACTATGTCTGGAACGTGTAAACAGTTGTAGCATACTTATACTATGTCTGGTAACGCGTAAATAGTCGTATCATACTCATACTATGTCTGGTAACGCATATACAGTTGTAGCATACCCATACTATGTCTGGTAACGCATAAACAGTTGGAGCATACTCATACTACGTCTGGTAACGCGTAAACAGTTGTAATATACCCATACTATGTCTGGTAACGCGTAAACAGTTGTAGCATACTCGCTCTATGTCTGGTAACGCGTAAACAGTTGTAGCATACTCATAGTACGTCTGGTAATGCGTAAACAGTTGTAGCATACCCATACTATGTCTGGTAACGCGTAAACAGTTGTAGCATACTCGCTCTATGTCTGGTAACGCGTAAACAGTTGTAGCATACTCACACTTTGTCTGGTAACGCGTAAACAGTTGTGACATACTCATACTATGTCTGTTAACGCGTAAACAGTTGAAGCATACTCATACTGTGTCTGGTAACGCGTAAACAGTTGTAGCATACTCATACTATGTCCTGTAACGCGTAAACAGTTGTAGCATACTCATACTATGTCTGGTAACGCGTAAACAGTTGTAGCATACTTATACTATGTCTGGTAACGCGTAAATAGTCGTAGCATACTCATACTATGTCTGGTAACGCATATACAGTTGTAGCATACCCATACTATGTCTGGTAACGCATAAACAGTTGGAGCATACTCATACTACGTCTGGTAACGGGTAAACAGTTGTAGCATACTCATACTAAGCCTGGTAACGCGTAAACAGTTGTAGCATACTCGCTCTATGTCTGGTAACGCGTAAACAGTTGTAGCATACTCATACTACGTCTGGTAATGCGAAAACAGTTGTAGCATACCCGTACTTTGTCTGGTATCGGTAAACAGTTGTAGCATACTCGCTCTATGTCTGGTAATGCGTAAACAGTTGTTGCATACTCATACTTTGTCTGGTAACGCGTAAACAGTTGTGACATACTCATACTATGTCTGTTAACGCGTAAACAGTTGAAGCATACTCATGCTATGTCTGGTAACGCGTAAACAGTTGAAGCATACTCATACTATGTCCTGTAACGCGTAAACAGTTGTAGCATACTCATACTATGTCTGATAACGCGTAAACAGTTGTAGCATACTCATACTATGTCCTGTAACGCGTAAACAGTTGTAGCATACTCATACTATGTCTGGAACGCGTAAACAGTTGTAGCATACTTATACTATGTCTGGTAACGCGTAAATAGTCGTAGCATACTCATACTATGTCTGGTAACGCATATACAGTTGTAGCATACCCATACTATGTCTGGTAACGCATAAACAGTTGGAGCATACTCATACTACGTCTGGTAAAGCGTAAACAGTTGTAGCATACTCATACTACGTCTGGTAACGCGTAAACATTTGTAGCATACCCATACTATGTCTGCAAACGCGTAAACAGTTGTAGCATACTCGCTCTATGTCTGGTAACGCGTAAACAGTTGTAGCATACTCATACTACGTCTGGTAATGCGTAAACAGTTGTAGCATACCCGTACTATGTCTGGTAACGCGTAAACAGTTGTAGCATACTCATACTACGTCTGGTAATGCGTAAACAGTTGTAGCATACCCGTACTTTGTCTGGTATCGGTAAACAGTTGTAGCATACTCGCTCTATGTCTGGTAATGCGTAAACAGTTGTAGCATACTCATACTTTGTCTGGTAACGCGTAAACAGTTGTGACATACTCATACTATGTCTGTTAACGCGTAAACAGTTGAAGCATACTCATACTATGTCTGGTAACGCGTAAACAGTTGTAGCATACTCATACTATGTCTAGTAACGCGTAAACAGTTGTAGCATACTCATACTACGTCTGGTAACGCGTAAACAGTTGTAGCATACTCATGCTATGTCTGGTAACGCGTAAACAGTTGAAGCATACTCATACTATGTCTGGTAACGCGTAAATAGTCGTAGCATACTCATACTATGTCTGGTAACGCATATACAGTTGTAGCATACCCATACTATGTCTGGTAACGCATAAACAGTTGGAGCATACTCATACTACGTCTGGTAACGGGTAAACAGTTGTAGCATACTCATACTAAGTCTGGTAACGCGTAAACAGTTGTAGCATACTCGCTCTATGTCTGGTAACGCGTAAACAGTTGTAGCATACTCATACTACGTCTGGTAATGCGAAAACAGTTGTAGCATACCCGTACTTTGTCTGGTATCGGTAAACAGTTGTAGCATACTCGCTCTATGTCTGGTAATGCGTAAACAGTTGTTGCATACTCATACTTTGTCTGGTAACGCGTAAACAGTTGTGACATACTCATACTATGTCTGTTAACGCGTAAACAGTTGAAGCATACTCATACTATGTCTGGTAACGCGTAAACAGTTGTTGCATACTCATACTTTGTCTGGTAACGCGTAAACAGTTGTGACATACTCATACTATGTCTGTTAACGCGTAAACAGTTGAAGCATACTCATACTATGTCTGGTAACGCGTAAACAGTTGTAGCATACTCGCTCTATGTCTGGTAACGCGTAAACAGTTGTAGCATACTCATACTATGTCTGGTAACGCGTAAACAGTTATGACATATTCATACTATGTCTGTTAACGCGTAAACAGTTGAAGCATACTCATACTACGTCTGGTAACGCGTAAAAGGTTGTAGCATACTTATACTACGTCTGGTAACGCGTAAACAGTTGTAATATACCCATACTATGTCTGGTAACGCGTAAACAGTTGTAGCATACTCGCTCTATGTCTGGTAACGCGTAAACAGTTGTAGCATACTCATAGTACGTCTGGTAATGCGTAAACAGTTGTAGCATACCCATACTATGTCTGGTAACGCGTAAACAGTTGTAGCATACTCGCTCTATGTCTGGTAACGCGTAAACAGTTGTAGCATACTCACACTTTGTCTGGTAACGCGTAAACAGTTGTAGCATACTCATACTGTGTCTGGTAACGCGTAAACAGTTGTAGCATACTCATACTATGTCCTGTAACGCGTAAACAGTTGTAGCATACTCATACTATGTCTGGTAACGCGTAAACAGTTGTAGCATACTTATACTATGTCTGGTAACGCGTAAATAGTCGTAGCATACTCATACTATGTCTGGTAACGCATATACAGTTGTAGCATACCCATACTATGTCTGGTAACGCATAAACAGTTGGAGCATACTCATACTACGTCTGGTAACGGGTAAACAGTTGTAGCATACTCATACTAAGTCTGGTAACGCGTAAACAGTTGTAGCATACTCGCTCTATGTCTGGTAACGCGTAAACAGTTGTAGCATACTCATACTACGTCTGGTAATGCGAAAACAGTTGTAGCATACCCGTACTTTGTCTGGTATCGGTAAACAGTTGTAGCATACTCGCTCTATGTCTGGTAATGCGTAAACAGTTGTTGCATACTCATACTTTGTCTGGTAACGCGTAAACAGTTGTGACATACTCATACTATGTCTGTTAACGCGTAAACAGTTGAAGCATACTCATACTATGTCTGGTAACGCGTAAACAGTTGTAGCATACTCGCTCTATGTCTGGTAACGCGTAAACAGTTGTAGCATACTCATACTATGTCTGGTAACGCGTAAACAGTTATGACATATTCATACTATGTCTGTTAACGCGTAAACAGTTGAAGCATACTCATACTACGTCTGGTAACGCGTAAAAGGTTGTAGCATACTTATACTACGTCTGGTAACGCGTAAACAGTTGTAATATACCCATACTATGTCTGGTAACGCGTAAACAGTTGTAGCATACTCGCTCTATGTCTGGTAACGCGTAAACAGTTGTAGCATACTCATAGTACGTCTGGTAATGCGTAAACAGTTGTAGCATACCCATACTATGTCTGGTAACGCGTAAACAGTTGTAGCATACTCGCTCTATGTCTGGTAACGCGTAAACAGTTGTAGCATACTCACACTTTGTCTGGTAACGCGTAAACAGTTGTGACATACTCATACTATGTCTGTTAACGCGTAAACAGTTGAAGCATACTCATACTATGTCTGGTAACGCGTAAACAGTTGTAGCATACTCGCTCTATGTCTGGTAACGCGTAAACAGTTGTAGCATACTCATACTATGTCTGGTAACGCGTAAACAGTTATGACATATTCATACTATGTCTGTTAACGCGTAAACAGTTGAAGCATACTCATACTACGTCTGGTAACGCGTAAAAGGTTGTAGCATACTTATACTACGTCTGGTAACGCGTAAACAGTTGTAATATACCCATACTATGTCTGGTAACGCGTAAACAGTTGTAGCATACTTCGCTCTATGTCTGGTAACGCGTAAACAGTTGTAGCATACTCATAGTACGTCTGGTAATGCGTAAACAGTTGTAGCATACCCATACTATGTCTGGTAACGCGTAAACAGTTGTAGCATACTCGCTCTATGTCTGGTAATGCGTAAACAGTTGTAGCATACTCATAACTTTGTATGGTAACGCGTAAACAGTTGTGACATACTCATACTATGTCTGTTAACGCGTAAACAGTTGAAGCATACTCATACTATGTCTGGTAACGCGTAAACAGTTGTAGCATACTCATACTATGTCTAGTAACGCGTAAACAGTTGTAGCATACTCATACTACGTCTGGTAACGCGTAAACAGTTGTAGCATACTCATGCTATGTCTGGTAACGCGTAAACAGTTGTTGCATACTCATACTATGTCCTGTAACGCGTAAACAGTTGTAGCATACTCATACTATGTCTGATAACGCGTAAACAGTTGTTGCATACTCATACTATGTCCTGTAACGCGTAAACAGTTGTAGCATACTCATACTATGTCTGGAACGTGTAAACAGTTGTAGCATACTTATACTATGTCTGGTAACGCGTAAATAGTCGTATCATACTCATACTATGTCTGGTAACGCATATACAGTTGTAGCATACCCATACTATGTCTGGTAACGCATAAACAGTTGGAGCATACTCATACTACGTCTGGTAACGCGTAAACATTTGTAGCATACCCATACTATGTCTGGTAACGCGTAAACAGTTGTAGCATACTCGCTCTATGTCTGGTAACGCGTAAACAGTTGTAGCATACTCATACTATGTCTGGTAACGCGTAAACAGTTATGACATACTCATACTATGTCTGTTAACGCGTAAACAGTTGAAGCATACTCATACTACGTCTGGTAACGCGTAAAAGGTTGTAGCATACTTATACTACGTCTGGTAACGCGTAAACAGTTGTAATATACCCATACTATGTCTGGTAACGCGTAAACAGTTGTAGCATACTCGCTCTATGTCTGGTAACGCGTAAACAGTTGTAGCATACTCATAGTACGTCTGGTAATGCGTAAACAGTTGTAGCATACCCATACTATGTCTGGTAACGCGTAAACAGTTGTAGCATACTCACTCTATGTCTGGTAACGCGTAAACAGTTGTAGCATACTCACACTTTGTCTGGTAACGCGTAAACAGTTGTGACATACTCATACTATGTCTGTTAACGCGTAAACAGTTGAAGCATACTCATACTGTGTCTGGTAACGCGTAAACAGTTGTAGCATACTCATACTATGTCCTGTAACGCGTAAACAGTTGTAGCATACTCATACTATGTCTGGTAACGCGTAAACAGTTGTAGCATACTTATACTATGTCTGGTAACGCGTAAATAGTCGTAGCATACTCATACTATGTCTGGTAACGCATATACAGTTGTAGCATACCCATACTATGTCTGGTAACGCATAAACAGTTGGAGCATACTCATACTACGTCTGGTAACGGGTAAACAGTTGTAGCATACTCATACTATGTCTGGTAACGCGTAAACAGTTATGACATACTCATACTATGTCTGTTAACGCGTAAACAGTTGAAGCATACTCATACTACGTCTGGTAACGCGTAAAAGGTTGTAGCATACTTATACTACGTCTGGTAACGCGTAAACAGTTGTAATATACCCATACTATGTCTGGTAACGCGTAAACAGTTGTAGCATACTCGCTCTATGTCTGGTAACGCGTAAACAGTTGTAGCATACTCATAGTACGTCTGGTAATGCGTAAACAGTTGTAGCATACCCATACTGTGTCTGGTAACGCGTAAACAGTTGTAGCATACTCGCTCTATGTCTGGTAACGCGTAAACAGTTGTAGCATACTCACACTTTGTCTGGTAACGCGTAAACAGTTGTGACATACTCATACTATGTCTGTTAACGCGTAAACAGTTGAAGCATACTCACACTGTGTCTGGTAACGCGTAAACAGTTGTAGCATACTCATACTATGTCCTGTAACGCGTAAACAGTTGTAGCATACTCATACTATGTCTGGTAACGCGTAAACAGTTGTAGCATACTTATACTATGTCTGGTAACGCGTAAATAGTCGTAGCATACTCATACTATGTCTGGTAACGCATATACAGTTGTAGCATACCCATACTATGTCTGGTAACGCATAAACAGTTGGAGCATACTCATACTACGTCTGGTAACGGGTAAACAGTTGTAGCATACTCATACTAAGCCTGGTAACGCGTAAACAGATGTAGCATACTCGCTCTATGTCTGGTAACGCGTAAACAGTTGTAGCATACTCATACTACGTCTGGTAATGCGAAAACAGTTGTAGCATACCCGTACTTTGTCTGGTATCGGTAAACAGTTGTAGCATACTCGCTCTATGTCTGGTAATGCGTAAACAGTTGTTGCATACTCATACTTTGTCTGGTAACGCGTAAACAGTTGTGACATACTCATACTATGTCTTTTAACGCGTAAACAGTTGAAGCATACTCATACTATGTCTGGTAACGCGTAAACAGTTGTAGCATACTCATACTATGTCTGGTAACGCGTAAACAGTTGTAGCATACTCATACTACGTCTGGTAACGCGTAAACAGTTGTAGCATACTCATGCTATGTCTGGTAACGCGTAAACAGTTGAAGCATACTCATACTATGTCCTGTAACGCGTAAACAGTTGTAGCATACTCATACTATGTCTGATAACGCGTAAACAGTTGTAGCATACTCATACTATGTCCTGTAACGCGTAAACAGTTGTAGCATACTCATGCTATGTCTGGTAACGCGTAAACAGTTATGACATACTCATACTATGTCTGTTAACGCGTAAACAGTTGAAGCATACTCATACTACGTCTGGTAACGCGTAAAAGGTTGTAGCATACTTATACTACGTCTGGTAACGCGTAAACAGTTGTAATATACCCATACTATGTCTGGTAACGCGTAAACAGTTGTAGCATACTCGCTCTATGTCTGGTAACGCGTAAACAGTTGTAGCATACTCATAGTACGTCTGGTAATGCGTAAACAGTTGTAGCATACCCATACTATGTCTGGTAACGCGTAAACAGTTGTAGCATACTCGCTCTATGTCTGGTAACGCGTAAACAGTTGTAGCATACTCACACTTTGTCTGGTAACGCGTAAACAGTTGTGACATACTCATACTATGTCTGTTAACGCGTAAACAGTTGAAGCATACTCATACTGTGTCTGGTAACGCGTAAACAGTTGTAGCATACTCATACTATGTCCTGTAACGCGTAAACAGTTGTAGCATACTCATACTATGTCTGGTAACGCGTAAACAGTTGTAGCATACTTATACTATGTCTGGTAACGCGTAAATAGTCGTAGCATACTCATACTATGTCTGGTAACGCATATACAGTTGTAGCATACCCATACTATGTCTGGTAACGCATAAACAGTTGGAGCATACTCATACTACGTCTGGTAACGGGTAAACAGTTGTAGCATACTCATACTAAGTCTGGTAACGCGTAAACAGTTGTAGCATACTCGCTCTATGTCTGGTAACGCGTAAACAGTTGTAGCATACTCATACTACGTCTGGTAATGCGAAAACAGTTGTAGCATACCCGTACTTTGTCTGGTATCGGTAAACAGTTGTAGCATACTCGCTCTATGTCTGGTAATGCGTAAACAGTTGTTGCATACTCATACTTTGTCTGGTAACGCGTAAACAGTTGTGACATACTCATACTATGTCTGTTAACGCGTAAACAGTTGAAGCATACTCATACTATGTCTGGTAACGCGTAAACAGTTGTAGCATACTCATACTATGTCTGGTAACGCGTAAACAGTTGTAGCATACTCACACTACGTCTGGTAATGCGTAAACAGTTGTAGCATACCCGTACTTTGTCTGGTATCGGTAAACAGTTGTAGCATACTCGCTCTATGTCTGGTAATGCGTAAACAGTTGTAGCATACTCATACTTTGTCTGGTAACGCGTAAACAGTTGTGACATACTCATACTATGTCTGTTAACGCGTAAACAGTTGAAGCATACTCATACTATGTCTGGTAACGCGTAAACAGTTGTAGCATACTCATACTATGTCTAGTAACGCGTAAACAGTTGTAGCATACTCATACTACGTCTGGTAACGCGTAAACAGTTGTAGCATACTCATGCTATGTCTGGTAACGCGTAAACAGTTGAAGCATACTCATACTATGTCTGGTAACGCGTAAATAGTCGTAGCATACTCATACTATGTCTGGTAACGCATATACAGTTGTAGCATACCCATACTATGTCTGGTAACGCATAAACAGTTGGAGCATACTCATACTACGTCTGGTAACGGGTAAACAGTTGTAGCATACTCATACTAAGTCTGGTAACGCGTAAACAGTTGTAGCATACTCGCTCTATGTCTGGTAACGCGTAAACAGTTGTAGCATACTCATACTACGTCTGGTAATGCGAAAACAGTTGTAGCATACCCGTACTTTGTCTGGTATCGGTAAACAGTTGTAGCATACTCGCTCTATGTCTGGTAATGCGTAAACAGTTGTAGCATACTCATACTTTGTCTGGTAACGCGTAAACAGTTGTGACATACTCATACTATGTCTGTTAACGCGTAAACAGTTGAAGCATACTCATACTATGTCTGGTAACGCGTAAACAGTTGTAGCATACTCATACTATGTCTGGTAACGCGTAAACAGTTGTAGCATACTCATACTACGTCTGGTAATGCGTAAACAGTTGTAGCATACCCGTACTTTGTCTGGTATCGGTAAACAGTTGTAGCATACTCGCTCTATGTCTGGTAATGCGTAAACAGTTGTAGCATACTCATACTTTGTCTGGTAACGCGTAAACAGTTGTGACATACTCATACTATGTCTGTTAACGCGTAAACAGTTGAAGCATACTCATACTATGTCTGGTAACGCGTAAACAGTTGTAGCATACTCATACTATGTCTAGTAACGCGTAAACAGTTGTAGCATACTCATACTATGTCTGATAACGCGTAAACAGTTGTTGCATACTCATACTATGTCCTGTAACGCGTAAACAGTTGTAGCATACTCATACTATGTCTGGTAACGCGTAAACAGTTATGACATACTCATACTATGTCTGTTAACGCGTAAACAGTTGAAGCATACTCATACTACGTCTGGTAACGCGTAAAAGGTTGTAGCATACTTATACTACGTCTGGTAACGCGTAAACAGTTGTAATATACCCATACTATGTCTGGTAACGCGTAAACAGTTGTAGCATACTCGCTCTATGTCTGGTAACGCGTAAACAGTTGTAGCATACTCATAGTACGTCTGGTAATGCGTAAACAGTTGTAGCATACCCATACTGTGTCTGGTAACGCGTAAACAGTTGTAGCATACTCGCTCTATGTCTGGTAACGCGTAAACAGTTGTAGCATACTCACACTTTGTCTGGTAACGCGTAAACAGTTGTGACATACTCATACTATGTCTGTTAACGCGTAAACAGTTGAAGCATACTCACACTGTGTCTGGTAACGCGTAAACAGTTGTAGCATACTCATACTATGTCCTGTAACGCGTAAACAGTTGTAGCATACTCATACTATGTCTGGTAACGCGTAAACAGTTGTAGCATACTTATACTATGTCCTGTAACGCGTAAACAGTTGTAGCATACTCATACTATGTCTGGAACGTGTAAACAGTTGTAGCATACTTATACTATGTCTGGTAACGCGTAAATAGTCGTATCATACTCATACTATGTCTGGTAACGCATATACAGTTGTAGCATACCCATACTATGTCTGGTAACGCATAAACAGTTGGAGCATACTCATACTACGTCTGGTAACGCGTAAACATTTGTAGCATACCCATACTATGTCTGGTAACGCGTAAACAGTTGTAGCATACTCGCTCTATGTCTGGTAACGCGTAAACAGTTGTAGCATACTCATTCTATGTCTGGTAACGCGTAAAGAGTTGAAGCATACTCATACTATGTCTGTTAACGCGTAAACAGTTGAAGCATACTCATACTATGTCTGGTAACGCGTAAAAGGTTGTAGCATACTCATACTACGTCTGGTAACGCGTAAACAGTTGTAATATACCCATACTATGTCTGGTAACGCGTAAACAGTTGTAGCATACTCGCTCTATGTCTGGTAACGCGTAAACAGTTGTAGCATACTCATAGTACGTCTGGTAATGCGTAAACAGTTGTAGCATACCCATACTATGTCTGGTAACGCGTAAACAGTTGTAGCATACTCGCTCTATGTCTGGTAACGCGTAAACAGTTGTGACATACTCATACTATGTCTGTTAACGCGTAAACAGTTGAAGCATACTCATACTATGTCTGGTAACGCGTAAACAGTTGTAGCATACTCACACTATGTCTGGTAACGCGTAAACTGTTGAAGCATACGAATACTATGTCTGGTAACGTGTAAACAGTTGTAGCATACTCATACTACATCTGGTAACCGTAAACAGTTGTAGCATACTCATACTATGTCTGGTAACGCATATACAGTTGTAGCATACCCATACTATGTCTGGTAACGCATATACAGTTGGAGCATACTCATACTACGTCTGGTAACGCGTAAACAGTTGTAGCATATTCATACTACGTCTGGTAACGCGTATACATTTGTAGCATACCCATACTATGTCTGGTAACGCGTAAACAGTTGTAGCATACTCGCTCTATGTATGGTAACGCGTAAACAGTTGTAGCATACTCACACTTTGTCTGGTAACGCGTAAAAAGTTGTGACATACTCATACTATGTCTGTTAACGCGTAAACAGTTGAAGCATACTCATACTATGTCTGGTAACGCATAAACGGTTGTAGCATACTCATACTACGTCTGGTAACGCGTAAACAGTTGTAACATACTCGCTCTATGTCTGGTAACGCGTAAACAGTTGTAGCATACTCACACTATGTCTGGTAACGCGTAAACTGTTGAAGCATACGAATACTATGTCTGGTAACGTGTAAACAGTTGTAGCATACTCATACTACATCTGGTAACTGTAAACAGTTGTAGCATACTCATACTATGTCTGGTAACGCGTAAACAGTTGAAGCATACTCATACTATGTCTGGTAACGCGTAAGCAGTTGAAGCATACTCATACTATGTCTGCTAACGCGTAAATGGTTGTTACATGCTCATACTACGTCTGGTAACGTGTAAACAGTTGTAGCATACTCATACTATGTCTGGTGACGCGTAAACAGTTGAAGCATACTCATACTATGTCTGGTAACGCGTAAACTGTTGTAGCATACTCATACTACGTCTGGTAACGCGTAAACAGTTGTAGCATACTCATACTATGTCTGCTAACGCGTAAACAGTTGTAGCATACTCATACTACGTCTGGTAACGCGTAAACAGTTGTAGCATACTAATGAAACATTCCCTTTTCCAAACGAGTCGGTGGATCAAGTTCTGCTTGCCTTAATATGCG
>NW_003159067.1:0-25237 GCF_000003605.2 Saccoglossus kowalevskii
CTTTAGGATAGAGTAGATATATCAGTATGGATGGATTGTAACTGACAGCTGGTATCATATTGTTGGTATGGTTCTATTTGGGTAGAGTCTTCAGTATAGAGTAGATATATCAGTATGGATTGATTGTAACTGACAGCTGGTGTCATACTGTTGGTATGGTTCTATTTGGGTAGATTCTTCAGTATAGAGTAGATATATCAGTATGGATGGATTGTAACTGACAGCTGGTATCATACTGTTGGTATGGTTCTATTTGGGTAGAGTCTTCAGTATATAGTAGATATATCAGTATGGATGGATTGTAACTGACAGCTGGTATCATATTGTTGGTATGGTTCTATTTTGGTAGAGTCTTCAGTATAGAGCAGATATATCAGTGTGGATGGCTTGTAACTGACAGCTGGTATAATATTGTTGGTATGGTTCTATTTGGGTAGAGTCTTCAGTATAGAGTAGATATATCAGTGTGGATGAATTGTAACTGACAGCTGGTGTTATATTGTTGGTATGGTTCTATTTGGGTAGAGTTTTGAGTATAGAGTAGATATATCAGTATGGATGGATTGTAACTGACAGCTGGTATCATACTGTTGGTATGGTTCTATTTGGGTAGAGTCTTCAGTATATAGTAGATATATTAGTATGGATGGATTGTAACTGACAGCTGGTATCATATTGTTGGTATGGTTCTATTGGGTAGAGTCTTCAGTATAGAGTAGATATATCAGTATGGATGGATTGTAACTGACAGCTGGTACCATACTGTTGGTATGGTTCTATTTGGGTAGAGTCTTCAGTATAGAGTAGATATATCAGTACGGATGGATTGTAACTGACAGCTGGTATCATATTGTTGGTATGGTTCTATTTGGGTAGAGTCTTCAGTATAGAGTAGATATATCAGTGTGGATGGATTGTAACTGACAGCTGGTATCATATTGTTGGTATGGTTCAATTTGGGTGGAGTCTTCAGTATAGAGTAGATATATCAGTATGGATGGATTGTAACTGACAGCTGGTACCATACTGTTGGTATGGTTCTATTTGGGTAGAGTCTTCAGTATAGAGTAGATATATCAGTACGGATGGATTGTAACTGACAGCTGGTATCATATTGTTGGTATGGTTCTATTTGGGTAGAGTCTTCAGTATAGAGTAGATATATCAGTGTGGATGGATTGTAACTGACATCTGGTATCATATTGTTGGTATGGTTCTATTTGGGTAGAGTCTTCAGTATAGAGTAGATATATCAGTGTGAATGGATTGTAACTGACAGCTGGTATCATATTGTTGGTATGGTTCTATTTGGGTGGAGTCTTCAGTATAGAGTAGATATATCAGTGTGGATGGATTGTAACTGACAGCTGGTATCATATTGTTGGTATGGTTCTATTTGGGTAGAGTCTTCAGTATAGAGTAGATATATCAGTATGGATGGATTGTAACTGACAGCTGGTATCATATTGTTGGTATGGTTCTATTTGGGTAGAGTCTTCAGTATATAGTAGATATATCAGTATGGATGGATTGTAACGAACAGCTGGTATCATACTGTTGGTATGGTTCTATTTGGGTAGAGTCTTCAGTATAGAGTAGATATATCAGTATGGATGGATTGTAACTGACAGCTGGTATTATATTGTTGGTATGGTTCTTTTTGGGTAGAGTCTTCAGTATAGAGTAGATATATCAGTGTGGATGGACTGTAACTGACAGCTGGTATCATATTGTTGGTATGGTTCTATTTGGGTAGAGTCTTCAGTATAGAGTAGATATATCAGTGTGGATGGATTGTAACTGACATCTGGTATCATATTGTTTGTATGGTTCTATTTGGATAGTCTTCTGTATAGAGTAAATATATCAGTGTGGATGGATTGTAACTGACAGCTGGTATCATATTGTTGGTATGGTTCTATTTGGGTAGATTCTTCAGTATAGATTAGATATATCAGTGTGGATGGATTGTAACTGAGAGCTGGTATCATATTGTTGGTATGGTTCTATTTGGGTAGAGTCTTCAGTATAGAGTAGATATATCAGTGTGGATGGATTGTAACTGACATCTGGTATCATATTGTTGGTATGGTTCTATTTGGGTAGAGTCTTCAGTATAGAGTAGATATATCAGTGTGGATGGATTGTAACTGACAGCTGGTATCATATTGTTGGTATGGTTCTATTTGGGTGGAGTCTTCAGTATAGAGTAGATATATCAGTGTGGATGGATTGTAACTGACAGCTGGTATCATATTGTTGGTATGGTTCTATTTGGGTAGAGTCTTCAGTATAGAGTAGATATATCAGTGTGGATGGATTGTAACTGACAGCTGGTATCATATTGTTGGTATGGTTCTATTTGGGTAGAGTCTTCAGTATATAGTAGATATATCAGTATGGATGGATTGTAAACGGACAGCTGGTATCATACTGTTGGTATGGTTCTATTTGGGTAGAGTCTTCAGTATAGAGTAGATATATCTATGTGGATGGATTGTAACTGACAGCTGCTATCATATTGTTTGTATGCTTCTATTTGGATATAGTCTTCAGTATAGAGTATATATATCAATGTGGATATATTGTAACTGACAGCTGGTATCATATTGTTGGTATGGTTCTATTTGAGTAGAGTCTTCAGTATAAAGGAGATATATCAGTGTGGATGGATTGTAACTGACAGCTGATATCATATTGTTGGCATGGTTCTATTTGGGTAGAGTCTTCAGTATAGAGTAGGTATATCAGTGTGGATGGCTTGTAACTGACAGTTGGTATCATATTGTTGGTATGGTTCTATTTAAGTAGAGTCTTCATTATAGAGTAGATATATCAGTGTGGGTGGATGGTAACTGACAGCTGGTATCATATTGTTGGCATGGTTCTATTTGAGTCGAGTCTTCAGTATAGAGTAGATATATCTGTGTGGGTGGATTGTAACTGACAGCTGATATCATATTGTTGGTATGGTTCTATTTGAGTAGAGTCTTCAGTATAGAGTAGATATATCAGTGTGGGTGGATTGTAACTGACAGCTGATATCATATTGTTTGTATGGTTCTATTTGGGTAGAGTCTTCAGTATAGAGTAGATATATCAGTGTGGCTGGATTTTATTGACAGCTGGTATCATATTGTTGGTATGGTTCTATTTGGGTAGAGTCTTCAGTATAGAGTAGATATATCAGTGTAGATGAATTGTAACTGACAGCTGGTAGCATATTGTTTGTATGATTCTATTTGGGCAGAGTCTGCAGTATAGAGTAGATATATCAGTGTGGATGGATTGTAACTGACAGCTGCTATCATATTGTTTGTATGGTTCTATTTGAGTAGAGTCTTCAGTATAGAGTAGATATATCAGTGTGGGTGGATTGTAACTGACAGCTGATATCATATTGTTTGAATGGTTCTATTTAGTAGCGTCTTCAGTATAGAGTTGATATATCAGTGTGGATGGCTTGTAACTGACATTTGGTATCATATTGTTGGTATGCTTCTATTTGAGTAGAGTCTTCAGTATAGAGTAGATATATCAGTGTGAATGAATTGTAACTGACAGCTGGTATCATAATGTTGGTATGGTTCTATTTGGGTAGAGTCTTCAGTATATAGTAGATATATCAGTGTGGATGGATTGTAACTGACAGCTGGTATCATATTGTTGGTATGGTTCTATTTGGGTAGAGTCTTCAGTATAAAGTAGATATATCAGTGTGGATGGATTGTAACTGACAGCTGGTATCATATTGTTGGTATGGTTCTATTTGGGTAGAGTCTTCAGTATAAAGTAGATATATCAGTGTGGGTGGATTGTAACTGACAGCTGGTATCATATTGTTGGTATGGTTCTATTTGGGTAGAGTCTTCAGTATATAGTAGATATATCAGTGTGGATGGATTGTAACTGACAGCTGGTATATTGTTGGTATGGTTGTATTTGAGTAAAGTCTTCAGTATAGAGTAGATATATCAGTGTGGATGGATTGTAACTGACAGTTGGTATCATATTGTTGGTATGGTTCTATTTGAGTAGAGTCTTCAGTGTAGAGTAGATATATCAGTGTGGGTGGATTGTAACTGACAGCTGGTATCATATTGTTGGTATGGTTCTATTTGGGTAGAGTCTTCAGTATATAGTAGATATATCAGTGTGGGTGGATTGTAACTGACAGCTGGTATCATATTGTTGGTATGGTTCTATTTGGATAGAGTCTTCAGTACAGAGTAGATATATCAGTGAGGGTGGATTGTAACTGACAGCTGGTATCATATTGTTGGTATGGTTCTATTTGGGTAGAGTCTTTAGTATAGAGTAGATATATCAGTGTGGATGGATTATAACTGACAGCTGGCATCATATTGTTGGTATGGTTCTATTTGTGTAGAGTCTTTAGTATAGAGTAGATATATCAGTGTGGATGGATTGTAACTGACAGCTGGTGTCATATTGTTGGTATGGTTCTATTTGGGTAGAGTCTTCAGTATAGAGTAGATATATCATTGTGGATGGATTGTAACTGACAGCTGGTATCATATTGTTGGTATGGTTCTATTTGGGTAGAGTCTTCAGTATAGAGTAGATATATCAGTGTGGATGGATTGTAACTGACAGCTGGTATCATATTGTTGGTATGGTTCTATTTGGGTAGAGTCTTTAGTACAGAGTAGATATATCAGTGTGGATGGATTATAACTGACAGCTGGTATCATATTGTTGGTATGGTTCTATTTGTGTAGAGTCTTTAGTATAGAGTAGATATATCAGTGTGGATGGATTGTAACTGACAGCTGGTGTCATATTGTTGGTATGGTTCTATTTGGGTAGAGTCTTCAGTATAGAGTAGATATATCAGTGTGGATGGATTGTAACTGACAGCTGGTATCATATTGTTGGTATGGTTCTATTTGGGTGGAGTCTTCAGTATAGAGTAGATATATCAGTGTGGATGGATTGTAACTGACAGCTGGTATCACATTGTTGGTATGGTTCTATTTGGGTAGAGTCTTCAGTATAGAGTAGATATATCAGTGTGGATGGATTGTAACTGACAGCTGGTATAATACTGTTGGTATGGTTCTATTTGGGTAGAGTCTTCAGTATAGAATAGACATATCAGTATGGATGGATTGTAAGTGACAGCTGGTATCATATTGTTGGTATGGTTCTATTTGGGTGGAGTCTTCAGTATAGAGTAGATATATCAGTGTGGATGGATTGTAACTGACAGCTGGTATCACATTGTTGGTATGGTTCTATTTGGGTGGAGTCTTCAGTATAGAGTAGATATATCAGTGTGGATGGATTGTAACTGACAGCTGGTATAATACTGTTGGTATGGTTCTATTTGGGTAGAGTCTTCAGTATAGAATAGACATATCAGTATGGATGGATTGTAAGTGACAGCTGGTATCATACTGTTGGTATGGTTCTATTTGGGTAGAGTCTTCAGTACAGAGTAGATATATCAGTATGGATGGATTGTAACTGACAGCTGGTATCATATTGTTGGTATGGTTCTATTTGGGTAGAGTCTTTTGTATAGAGTAGATATATCAGTGTGGATGGATTGTAACTGACCGCTGGTATCATATTGTTGGTATGGTTCTATTTGGGTTTAGTCTTCAGTATAGAGTAGATATATCAGTGTGGATGGATTGTAACTGACAGCTGGTATCATATTGTTGGTGTGGTTCTATTTGGGTAGAGTCTTCAGTATAGAGTAGATATATCAGTATGAATGGATTGTAAATGACAGCTGGTATCATATTGTTGGTGTGGTTCTATTTGGGTAGAGTCTTCAGTATAGAGTAGATATATCAGTATGGATGGATTGTAACTGACAGCTGGTATCATAATGTTGGTATGGTTCTATTTGGGTAGAGTCTTCAGTATAGAGTAGATATATCAGTATGAATGGATTGTAAATGACAGCTGGTATCATATTGTTGGTGTGGTTCTATTTGGGTAGAGTCTTCAGTATAGAGTAGATATATCAGTGTGGATGGATTGTAACTGACAGCTGGTATCATATTGTTGGTGTGGTTCTATTTGGGTAGAGTCTTCAGTATAGAGTAGATATATCAGTATGCATGGATTGTAAATGACAGCTGGTATCATATTGTTGGTGTGGTTCTATTTGGGTAGAGTCTTCAGTATAGAGTAGATATATCAGTATGGATGGATTGTAAGTGACAGCTGGTATCATACTGTTGGTATGGTTCTATTTGGGTAGAGTCTTCAGTACAGAGTAGATATATCAGTATGGATGGATTGTAACTGACAGCTGGTATCATATTGTTGGTATGGTTCTATTTGGGTAGAGTCTTTAGTATAGAGTAGATATATCAGTGTGGATGGATTGTAACTGACCGCTGGTATCATATTGTTGGTATGGTTCTATTTGGGTTTAGTCTTCAGTATAGAGTAGATATATCAGTGTGGATGGATTGTAACTGACAGCTGGTATCATATTGTTGGTGTGGTTCTATTTGGGTAGAGTCTTCAGTATAGAGTAGATATATCAGTATGAATGGATTATAACTGACAGCTAGTATCATATTGTTGGTATGGTTCTATTTGGGTGGAGTCTTCAGTATAGAGTAGATATATCAGTGTGGATGGATTGTAACTGACAGCTGGTATCATACTGTTGGTATGGTTCTATTTGGGTAGAGTCTTCAGTATAGAGTAGATATATCAGTATGGATGGATTGTAACTGACAGCTGGTATCATATTGTTGGTATGGTTCTATTTGGGTAGAGTCTTCAGTATAGAGTAGATATATCAGTGTGGATGGATTGTAACTGACAGCTGGTATCATATTGTTGGTATGGTTCTATTTGGGTGGAGTCTTCAGTATAGAGTAGATATATCAGTGTGGATGGATTGTAACTGGCAGCTGGTATCATATTGTTGGTATGGTTCTATTTGGGTAGAGTCTTTAGTATAGAGTAGATATATCAGTGTGGATGGATTGTAACTGACCGCTGGTATCATATTGTTGGTATGGTTCTATTTGGGTAGAGTCTTCAGTATAGAGTAGATATAACAGTGTGGATGGATTGTAACTGACAGCTGGTATCATAATGTTGGTATGGTTCTATTTGGGTATAGTCTTCAGTATAGAGTAGATATATCAGTGTGGATGGATTGTAACTGACAGCTGGTATCATATTGTTGGTGTGGTTCTATTTGGGTAGAGTCTTCAGTATAGAGTAGATATATCAGTATGGATAAATTTGTAACTGACATCTGGTATCATACTGTTGGTATGGTTCTATTTGGGTAGAGTCTTCAGTATAGAGTAGATATATCAGTATGGATGGATTGTAACTGACAGCTGGTATCATAATGTTGGTATGGTTCTATTTGGGTAGAGTCTTCAGTATAGAGTAGATATATCAGTGTGGATGGATTGTAACTGACAGCTGGTATCATATTGTTGGTATGGTTCTATTTGGGCAGAGGCTTCAGTATAGAGTAGATATATCAGTGTAGATGGATTGTAACTGACAGCTGGTATCATATTGGTGGTATGGTTATATTTGGGTAGAGTCTTCAGTATAGAGTAGATATATCAGTGTGGATGGATTGTAACTGACAGCTAGTATCATATTGTTGGTATGGTTCTATTTGGGTGGAGTCTTCAGTATAGAGTAGATATATCAGTGTGGATGGATTGTAACTGACAGCTGGTATCATATTGTTGGTATGGTTCTATTTGGGTAGAGTCTTCAGTATAGAGTAGATATATCAGTGTGGATAGATTGTAACTGACTGCTGGTGTCATATTGTTGGTATGGTTCTATTTGGGTAGAGTCTTCAGTATAGAGTATATATATCAGTGTGGATGGATTGTAACTGACAGCTGGTATCATATTGTTGGTATGGTTCTATTTGGGTAGAGTCTTCAGTATAGAGTAGATATATCAGTGTGGATGGATTGTAACTGACAGCTAGTATCATATTGTTGGTATGGTTCTATTTGGGTGGAGTCTTCAGTATAGAGTAGATATATCAGTGTGGATGGATTGTAACTGACATCTGGTATCATATTGTTTGTATGGTTCTATTTGGATAGTCTTTAGTATAGAGTAGAGATATCAGTGTGGATGGATTGTAACTGACAGCTGGTATCATATTGTTGGTATGGTTCTATGTGGGTAGATTCTTCAGTATAGAGTAGATATATCAGTGTGGATGGATTGAAACTGACAGCTGGTATCATATTGTTGGTATGGTTCTATTTGGGTAGAGTCTTCAGTATAGAGTAGATATATCAGTGTGGATGGATTGTAACTGACAGCTAGTATCATATTGTTGGTATGGTTCTATTTGGGTGGAGTCTTCAGTATAGAGTAGATATATCAGTGTGGATGGATTGTAACTGACATCTGGTATCATATTGTTTGTATGGTTCTATTTGGATAGTCTTTAGTATAGAGTAGATATATCAGTGTGGATGGATTGTAACTGACAGCTGGTATCATATTGTTGGTATGGTTCTATTTGGGTAGAGTCTTCAGAATAGAGTAGATATATCAGTGTGGATGGATTGTAACTGACAGCTGGTATCATATTGTTGGTATGGTTCTATTTGGGTAGAGTCTTCAGTATAAAGTAGATATATCAGTGTGGATGGATTGTAACTGACAGCTAGTATCATATTGTTGGTATGGTTCTATTTGGGTGGAGTCTTCAGTATAGAGTAGATATATCAGTGTGGATGGATTGTAACTGACATCTGGTATCATATTGTTTGTATGGTTCTATTTGGATAGTCTTTAGTATAGAGTAGATATATCAGTGTGGATGGATTGTAACTGACAGCTGGTATCATATTGTTGGTATGGTTCTATGTGGGTAGATTCTTCAGTATAGAGTAGATATATCAGTGTGGATGGATTGAAACTGACAGCTGGTATCATATTGTTGGTATGGTTCTATTTGGGTAGAGTCTTCAGTATAGAGTAGATATATCAGTGTGGATGGATTGTAACTGACAGCTGGTATCATATTGTTGGTATGGTTCTATTTGGGTAGAGTCTTCAGTATAAAGTAGATATATCAGTGTGGATGGATTGTAACTGACAGCTGGTATCATATTGTTGGTATGGTTCTATTTGGGTAGTCTTCAGTATAGAGTAGATATATCAGTGTGGATCGATTGTAACTGACAGCTGGTATCATATTGTTGATATGGTTCTATTTGTGTAGAGTCTTTAGTGTAGAGTAGATATATCAGTGTGGATGGATTGTAAATGACAGCTGGTATCATATTGTTGGTATGGTTCTATTTGGGTAGAGTCTTCAGTATAAAGTAGATATATCAGTGTGGATGGATTGTAACTGACAGCTGGTATCATATTGTTGGTATGGTTCTATTTGGGTAGTCTTCAGTATAGAGTAGATATATCAGTGTGGATCGATTGTAACTGACAGCTGGTATCATATTGTTGATATGGTTCTATTTGTGTAGAGTCTTTAGTGTAGAGTAGATATATCAGTGTGGATGGATTGTAAATGACAGCTGGTATCATATTGTTGGTATGGTTCTATTTGGGTAGAGTCTTCAGTATAGAGTAGATATATCAGTGTGGATGGATTGTAACTGACAGCTGGTATCATATTGTTGGTATGGTTCTATTTGGGTAGAGTCTTCAGTATAGAGTAGATATATCAGTGTGGATGGATTGTAACAGACAGCTGGTATCATATTGTTTGTATGGTTCTATTTGGATAGTCTTTAGTATAGAGTAGATATATCAGTGTGGATGGATTGTAACTGACAGCTGGTATCATATTGTTGGTATGGTTCAATTTGGGTAGAGTCTTCAGAATAGAGTAGATATATCAGTGTGGATGGATTGTAACTGACAGCTGGTATCATATTGTTGGTATGGTTCTATTTGGGTAGAGTCTTCAGTATAGAGTAGATATATCAGTGTGGATGGATTGTAACTGACAGCTGGTATCATATTGTTGGTATGGTTCTATTTGGGTAGTCTTCAGTATAGAGTAGATATATCAGTGTGGATCGATTGTAACTGACAGCTGGTATCATATTGTTGATATGGTTCTATTTGTGTAGAGTCTTTAGTGTAGAGTAGATATATCAGTGTGGATGGATTGTAAATGACAGCTGGTATCATATTGTTGGTATGGTTCTATTTGGGTAGAGTCTTCAGTATAGAGTAGATATATCAGTGTGGATGGATTGTAACTGACAGCTGGTATCATATTGTTGGTATGGTTCTATTTGGGTAGAGTCTTCAGTATAGAGTAGATATATCAGTGTGGATGGATTGTAACAGACAGCTGGTATCATATTGTTGGTATGGTTCTATTTGGGTAGAGTCTTCAGAATAGAGTAGATATATCAGTGTGGATGGATTGTAACTGACAGCTGGTATCATATTGTTGGTATGGTTCTATTTGGGTAGAGTCTTCAGTATAGAGTAGATATATCAGTGTGGATGGATTGTAACTGACAGCTGGTATCATATTGTTGGTATGGTTCTATTTGGGTAGTCTTCAGTATAGAGTAGATATATCAGTGTGGATCGATTGTAACTGACAGCTGGTATCATATTGTTGATATGGTTCTATTTGTGTAGAGTCTTTAGTGTAGAGTAGATATATCAGTGTGGATGGATTGTAAATGACAGCTGGTATCATATTGTTGGTATGGTTCTATTTGGGTAGAGTCTTCAGTATAGAGTAGATATATCAGTGTGGATGGATTGTAACTGACAGCTGGTATCATATTGTTGGTATGGTTCTATTTGGGTAGAGTCTTCAGTATAGAGTAGATATATCAGTGTGGATGGATTGTAACAGACAGCTGGTATCATATTGTTGGTATGGTTCTATTTGGGTAGAGTCTTCAGTATAGAGTAGATATATCAGTGTGAATGGATTGTAACTGACAGCTAGTATCATATTGTTGGTATGGTTATATTTGGGTGGAGTCTTCAGTATAGAGTAGATATATCAGTGTGGATGGATTGTAACTGACATCTGGTATCATATTGTTTGTATGGTTCTATTTGGATAGTCTTTAGTTTAGAGTAGACATATCAGTGTGGATGGATTGTAACTGACAGCTGGTATCATATTGTTGGTATGGTTCTATTTGGGTAGAGTCTTCAGTATAGAGTAGATATATCAGTGTGGATTGATTGTAACTGACAGCTGGTATCATAGTTGTTAGTATGGTTCTATTTGGGTAGAGCCTTTAGAATAGAGTAGATATATCAGTGTGGATGGATTATAACTGACAGCTGGTATCATATAGTTGGTATGGTTCTATTTGTGTAGAGTCTTTAGTATAGAGTAGATATATCAGTGTGGATGGATTGTAACTGACCGCTGGTATCATATTGTTGGTATGGTTCTATTTGGGTAGAGTCTTCAGTATAGAGTAGATATATCAGTGTGGATGGATTGTAACTGACCGCTGGTATCATATTGTTGGTATGGTTCTATTTGGGTAGAGTCTTCAGTATAGAGTAGATATATCAGTGTGGATGGATTGTAACTGACAGCTGGTATCATATTGTTGGTATGGTTCTATTTGGGTAGAGTCTTCAGTATAGAGTAGATATATCAGTGTGGATGGATTGTAACTGACAGCTGGTATCATATTGTTGGTATGGTTCTATTTGGGTGGAGTCTTCAGTATAGAGTAGATATATCAGTGTGGATGGATTGTAACTGACATCTGGTATCATATTGTTTGTATGGTTCTATTTGGATAGTCTTTAGTATAGAGTAGATATATCAGTGTGGATGGATTGTAACTGACAGCTGGTATCATATTGTTGGTATGGTTCTATGTGGGTAGATTCTTCAGTATAGAGTAGATATATCAGTGTGGATGGATTGAAACTGACAGCTGGTATCATATTGTTGGTATGGTTCTATTTGGGTAGAGTCTTCAGTATAGAGTAGATATATCAGTGTGGATGGATTGTAACTGACAGCTAGTATCATATTGTTGGTATGGTTCTATTTGGGTGGAGTCTTCAGTATAGAGTAGATATATCAGTGTGGATGGATTGTAACTGACATCTGGTATCATATTGTTTGTATGGTTCTATTTGGATAGTCTTTAGTATAGAGTAGATATATCAGTGTGAATGGATTGTAACTGACAGCTGGTATCATATTGTTGGTATGGTTCTATTTGGGTAGAGTCTTCAGTATAGAGTAGATATATCAGTGTGGATCGATTGTAACTGACAGCTGGTATCATATTGTTGATATGGTTCTATTTGTGTAGAGTCTTTAGTGTAGAGTAGATATATCAGTGTGGATGGATTGTAAATGACAGCTGGTATCATATTGTTGGTATGGTTCTATTTGGGTAGAGTCTTCAGTATAAAGTAGATATATCAGTGTGGATGGATTGTAACTGACAGCTGGTATCATATTGTTGGTATGGTTCTATTTGGGTAGTCTTCAGTATAGAGTAGATATATCAGTGTGGATCGATTGTAACTGACAGCTGGTATCATATTGTTGATATGGTTCTATTTGTGTAGAGTCTTTAGTGTAGAGTAGATATATCAGTGTGGATGGATTGTAAATGACAGCTGGTATCATATTGTTGGTATGGTTCTATTTGGGTAGAGTCTTCAGTATAGAGTAGATATATCAGTGTGGATGGATTGTAACTGACATCTGGTATCATATTGTTTGTATGGTTCTATTTGGATAGTCTTTAGTATAGAGTAGATATATCAGTGTGGATGGATTGTAACTGACAGCTGGTATCATATTGTTGGTATGGTTCTATTTGGGTAGAGTCTTCAGAATAGAGTAGATATATCAGTGTGGATGGATTGTAACTGACAGCTGGTATCATATTGTTGGTATGGTTCTATTTGGGTAGAGTCTTCAGTATAAAGTAGATATATCAGTGTGGATGGATTGTAACTGACAGCTGGTATCATATTGTTGGTATGGTTC
Source organism: Saccoglossus kowalevskii (assembly GCF_000003605.2). Classification (NCBI taxonomy): domain Eukaryota; kingdom Metazoa; phylum Hemichordata; class Enteropneusta; family Harrimaniidae; genus Saccoglossus; species Saccoglossus kowalevskii. Next base: position 12,980 of record NW_003159067.1, read on the forward strand.
TATTTGGGTAGTCTTCAGTATAGAGTAGATATATCAGTGTGGATCGATTGTAACTGACAGCTGGTATCATATTGTTGATATGGTTCTATTTGTGTAGAGTCTTTAGTGTAGAGTAGATATATCAGTGTGGATGGATTGTAAATGACAGCTGGTATCATATTGTTGGTATGGTTCTATTTGGGTAGAGTCTTCAGTATAAAGTAGATATATCAGTGTGGATGGATTGTAACTGACAGCTGGTATCATATTGTTGGTATGGTTCTATTTGGATAGTCTTTAGTATAGAGTAGATATATCAGTGTGGATGGATTGTAACTGACAGCTGGTATCATATTGTTGGTATGGTTCTATGTGGGTAGATTCTTCAGTATAGAGTAGATATATCAGTGTGGATGGATTGAAACTGACAGCTGGTATCATATTGTTGGTATGGTTCTATTTGGGTAGAGTCTTCAGTATAGAGTAGATATATCAGTGTGGATGGATTGTAACTGACAGCTAGTATCATATTGTTGGTATGGTTCTATTTGGGTGGAGTCTTCAGTATAGAGTAGATATATCAGTGTGGATGGATTGTAACTGACATCTGGTATCATATTGTTTGTATGGTTCTATTTGGATAGTCTTTAGTATAGAGTAGATATATCAGTGTGGATGGATTGTAACTGACAGCTGGTATCATATTGTTGGTATGGTTCTATTTGGGTAGAGTCTTCAGAATAGAGTAGATATATCAGTGTGGATGGATTGTAACTGACAGCTGGTATCATATTGTTGGTATGGTTCTATTTGGGTAGAGTCTTCAGTATAAAGTAGATATATCAGTGTGGATGGATTGTAACTGACAGCTGGTATCATATTGTTGGTATGGTTCTATTTGGGTAGTCTTCAGTATAGAGTAGATATATCAGTGTGGATCGATTGTAACTGACAGCTGGTATCATATTGTTGATATGGTTCTATTTGGGTAGAGTCTTCAGTATAGAGTAGATATATCAGTGTGGATGGATTGTAACTGACAGCTAGTATCATATTGTTGGTATGGTTCTATTTGGGTGGAGTCTTCAGTATAGAGTAGATATATCAGTGTGGATGGATTGTAACTGACATCTGGTATCATATTGTTTGTATGGTTCTATTTGGATAGTCTTTAGTATAGAGTAGATATATCAGTGTGGATGGATTGTAACTGACAGCTGGGTATCATATTTGTTGGTATGGTTCTATTTGGGGTAGAGTCTTCAGTATAGAGTAGATATATCAGTGTGGATGGATTGTAACTGACAGCCTGGTATCATATTGTTGGTATGGTTCTATTTGAGTAGAGTCTTCAGTATAGAGTAGATATATCAGTGTGGATGGATTGTAACTGACAGCTGCTATCATATTGTTTGTATGGTTCTAGTTGAGTAGAGTCTTCAGTATAGAGTAGATATATCAGTGTGGATGGATTGTAACTGACAGCTGATATCATATTGTTTGTATGGTTCTATTTGGGTAGAGTCTTCAGTATAGAGTAGATATATCAGTGTGGATGGCTTGTAACTGACAGCTGGTATCATATTGTTGGTATGGTTCTATTTGAGTAGAGTCTTCAGTATAGAGTAGATATATCAGTGTGGATGGATTGTAACTGACAGCTGATATCATTTTGTTGGCATGGTTCTATTTGGGTAGAGTCTTCAGTATAGAGTAGATATATCAGTGTGGATGGATTGTAACTGACAGCTGCTATCATATTGTTTGTATGGTTCTAGTTGAGTAGAGTCTTCAGTATAGAGTAGATATATCAGTGTGGGTGGATTGTAACTGACAGCTGATATCATATTGTTTGTATGGTTCTATTTGGGTAGAGTCTTCAGTATAGAGTTGATATATCAGTGTGGATGGCTTGTAACTGACATTTGGTATCATATTGTTGGTATGGTTCTATTTGAGTAGAGTCTTCAGTATAGAGTAGATATATCAGTGTGGATGGATTGTAACTGACAGCTGATATCATTTTGTTGCAATGGTTCTATTTGGGTAGAGTCTTCAGTATAGAGTAGATATATCAGTGTGGATGGCTTGTAACTGACAGTTGGTATCATATTGTTGGTATGGTTCTATTTGAGTAGAGTCTTCAGTATAGAGTAGATATATCAGTGTGGATGGCTTGTAACTGACAGCTGGTATCATATTGTTGGTATGGTTCTATTTGAGTAGAGTCTTCAGTATAGAGTAGATATATCAGTGTGGGTGGATTGTAACTAACAGCTGATATCATATTGTTGGCATGGTTCTATTTGAGTAGAGTCTTCAGTATAGAGTAGATATATCAGTGTGGATGGATTGTAACTGATAGATGGTATTATATTGTTGGTATGGTTCTATTTGTGTAGAGTCTTCAGTATAGAGGAGATATATCAGTGTGGATGGATTGTAACTGACAGCTGATATCATATTGTTGGCATGGTTCTATTTGGGTAGAGTCTTCAGTATAGAGTAGATATATCAGTGTGGATGGCTTGTAACTGACAGCTGATATCATATTGTTGGTATGGTTCTATTTGAGTAGAGTCTTCAGTATAGAGTAGATATATCAGTGTGGATGGATTGTATCTGACAGCTGGTATCATATTGTTGGTATGGTTCTATTTGAGTAGAGTCTTCAGTATAAAGTAGATATATCAGTGTGGATGGATTGTATCTGACAGCTGGTATCATATTGTTGGTATGGTTCTATTTGGGTAGAGTCTTCAGTACGGAGAAGATATATCAGTGTAGATGGATTGTAACTGACAGCTGGTATCATATTGTTGGTATGGTTCTATTTGGGTAGAGTCTTCAGTATAGAATAGATATACCAGTGTAGATGGATTGTAACTAACAGCTGGTATCATATTGTTGGTATGGTTCTATTTGGGTAGAGTCTTTAGTATAGAGTAGATATATCAGTGTAGATAGATTGTAACTAACAGCTGGTATCATATTGTTGGTATGGTTCTATTTGAGTAGAGTCTTCAGTATAGAGTAGATATATCAGTGTGGGTGGATTGTAACCGACAGCTGATATCATATTGTTGGCATGGTTCTATTTGAGTAGAGTCTTCAGTACGGAGTAGATATATCAGTGTAGATGGATTGTAACTAACAGCTGGTATCATATTGTTGGTATGGTTCTATTTGGATAGAGTCTTCAGTATAGAGTAGATATATCAGTGTGGATGGATTGTAACTGACAGGTGATATCATATTGTTGGCATGGTTCTATTTGGGTAGAGTCTTCAGTATAGAGTAGATATATCAGTGTGGATGGATTGTAACTGACAGCTGATATCATATTGTTGGCATGGTTCTATTTGGGTAGAGTCTTCAGTATAGAGTAGATATATCAGTGTGGATGGATTGTAACTGACAGCTGGTATCATATTGTTTGTAAGGTTCTATTTGGGTAGAGTCTTCAGTAAAGAGTAGATATATCAGTGTGGATGGATTGTAACTGACAGCTGGTATCATATTGTTGGTATGGTTCTATTTGGGTAGAGTCTTCAGTATAGAGTAGATATATCAGTGTGGATGGATTGTAACTAACAGCTGGTATCATATTGTTGGTATGGTTCTATTTGGGTAGAGTCTTCAGTATAGAGTAGATATATCAGTGTAGATGGATCGTAACTAACAGCTGCTATCATATTGTTTATATGGTTCTATTTGGGTAGAGTCTCCAGTATAGAGTAGATATATCAGTGTAGATGGATCGTAACTGACAGCTGCTATCATATTGTTTGTAAGGTTCTATTTGGGTAGAGTCTTCAGTAAAGAGTAGATATATCAGTGTGGATGGATTGTAACTGACAGCTGGTATCATATTGTTTGTATGGTTCTATTTGGGTAGAGTCTTCAGTATAGAGTAGATATATCAGTGTGGATGGATTGTAACTGACAGCTGGTATCATATTGTTTGTATGGTTCTATTTGGGTAAAGTCTTCAGTATAGAGTAGATATATCAGTGTGGATGGCTTGTAACCGACAGTTGGTATCATATTGTTGGCATGGTTCTATTTGAGTAGAGTCTTCAGTACGGAGTAGATATATCAGTGTAGATGGATTGTAACTAACAGCTGGTATCATATTGTTGGTATGGTTCTATTTGGATAGAGTCTTCAGTATAGAGTAGATATATCAGTGTAGATGGATTGCAACTAACAGCTGGTATCATATTGTTGGTATGGTTCTATTTGGGTAGAGTCTTTAGTATAGAGTAGATATATCAGTGTAGATAGATTGTAACTAACAGCTGGTATCATATTGTTGGTATGGTTCTATTTGAGTAGAGTCTTCAGTATAGAGTAGATATATCAGTGTGGGTGGATTGTAACCGACAGCTGATATCATATTGTTGGCATGGTTCTATTTGAGTAGAGTCTTCAGTACGGAGTAGATATATCAGTGTAGATGGATTGTAACTGACAGCTGATATCATATTGTTGGCATGGTTCTATTTGGATAGAGTCTTCAGTATAGAGTAGATATATCAGTGTGGATGGATTGTAACTGACAGCTGATATCATATTGTTGGCATGGTTCTATTTGGGTAGAGTCATCAGTATAGAGTAGATATATCAGTGTGGATGGATTGTAACTGACAGCTGATATCATATTGTTGGCATGGTTCTATTTGGGTAGAGTCTTCAGTATAGAGTAGATATATCAGTGTGGATGGATTGTAACTGACAGCTGGTATCATATTGTTGGTATGGTTCTATTTGGGTAGAGTCTTCAGTATAGAGTAGATATATCAGTGTGGATGGATTGTAACTAACAGCTGGTATCATATTGTTGGTATGGTTCTATTTGGGTAGAGTCTTCAGTATAGAGTAGATATATCAGTGTAGATGGATCGTAACTAACAGCTGCTATCATATTGTTTATATGGTTCTATTTGGGTAGAGTCTCCAGTATAGAGTAGATATATCAGTGTAGATGGATCGTAACTGACAGCTGCTATCATATTGTTTGTAAGGTTCTATTTGGGTAGAGTCTTCAGTAAAGAGTAGATATATCAGTGTGGATGGATTGTAACTGACAGCTGGTATCATATTGTTTGTATGGTTCTATTTGGGTAGAGTCTTCAGTATAGAGTATATATATCAGTGTGGATGGATTGTAACTGACAGCTGGTATCATATTGTTTGTATGGTTCTATTTGGGTAAAGTCTTCAGTATAGAGTAGATATATCAGTGTGGATGGCTTGTAACCGACAGTTGGTATCATATTGTTGGCATGGTTCTATTTGAGTAGAGTCTTCAGTACGGAGTAGATATATCAGTGTAGATGGATTGTAACTAACAGCTGGTATCATATTGTTGGTATGGTTCTATTTGGATAGAGTCTTCAGTATAGAGTAGATATATCAGTGTGGATGGATTGTAACTGACAGCTGATATCATATTGTTGGCATGGTTCTATTTGGGTAGAGTCTTCAGTATAGAGTAGATATATCAGTGTGGATGGATTGTAACTGACAGCTGATATCATATTGTTGGCATGGTTCTATTTGGGTAGAGTCTTCAGTATAGAGTAGATATATCAGTGTGGATGGATTGTAACTGACAGCTGGTATCATATTGTTGGTATGGTTCTATTTGAGTAGAGTCTTCAGTATAGAGTAGATATATCAGTGTGGATGGATTGTAACTAACAGCTGGTATCATATTGTTGGTATGGTTCTATTTGGGTAGAGTCTTCAGTATAGAGTAGATATATCAGTGTAGATGGATCGTAACTAACAGCTGCTATCATATTGTTTATATGGTTCTATTTGGGTAGAGTCTCCAGTATAGGGTAGATATATCAGTGTAGATGGATCGTAACTGACAGCTGCTATCATATTGTTTGTAAGGTTCTATTTGGGTAGAGTCTTCAGTAAAGAGTAGATATATCAGTGTGGATGGATTGTAACTGACAGCTGGTATCATATTGTTTGTATGGTTCTATTTGGGTAGAGTCTTCAGTATAGAGTAGATATATCAGTGTGGATGGATTGTAACTGACAGCTGGTAACATATTGTTTGTATGGTTCTATTTGGGTAAAGTCTTCAGTATAGAGTAGATATATCAGTGTGGATGGCTTGTAACCGACAGTTGGTATCATATTGTTGGTATAGTTCTATTTGAGTAGAGTCTTCAGTATAGAGTAGATATATCAGTGTGGGTGGATGGTAACTGACAGCTGGTATCATATTGTTGGCATGGTTCTATTTGAGTCGAGTCTTCAGTATAGAGTAGATATATCTGTGTGGGTGGATTGTAACTGACAGCTGATATCATATTGTTGGTATGGTTCTATTTGAGTAGAGTCTTCAGTATAAAGTAGATATATCAGTGTGGATGGATTGTATCTGACAGCTGGTATCATATTGTTGGTATGGTTCTATTTGGGTAGAGTCTTCAGTACGGAGTAGATATATCAGTGTAGATGGATTGTAACTGACAGCTGGTATCATATTGTTGGTATGGTTCTATTTGGGTAGAGTCTTCAGTATAGAATAGATATACCAGTGTAGATGGATTGTAACTAACAGCTGGTATCATATTGTTGGCATGGTTCTATTTGGGTAGAGTCTTCAGTATAGAGTAGATATATCAGTGTGGATGGATTGTAACTGACAGCTGGTATCATATTGTTGGTATGGTTCTATTTGAGTAGAGTCTTCAGTATAGAGTAGATATATCAGTGTGGATGGATTGTAACTAACAGCTGGTATCATATTGTTGGTATGGTTCTATTTGGGTAGAGTCTTCAGTATAGAGTAGATATATCAGTGTAGATGGATCGTAACTAACAGCTGCTATCATATTGTTTATATGGTTCTATTTGGGTAGAGTCTCCAGTATAGGGTAGATATATCAGTGTAGATGGATCGTAACTGACAGCTGCTATCATATTGTTTGTAAGGTTCTATTTGAGTAGAGTCTTCAGTATAGAGTAGATATATCAGTGTGGGTGGATTGTAACTGACAGCTGATATCATATTGTTGGCATGGTTCTATTTGGGTAGAGTCTTCAGTATAGAGTAGATATATCAGTGTGGGTGGATTGAAACTGACAGCTGGTATCATATTGTTGGTATGGTTCTATTTTGGTAGAGTCTTCAGTATAGAGTAGATATATCAGTGTGGATGGATTGTACTGACAGCTGATATCATATTGTTGGCATGTTTCTATTTGGGTAGAGTTCTTCAGTATAGAGTGATTATATCAGTGTGGATGGCTTGTAACTGACAGTTGGTATCATATTGGTTGGTATGGTTCTATTTGAGTAGAGTCTTCAGTATAGAGTATATATATCAGTGTGGGTGGATTGTAACTAACAGCTGATATCATATTGTTCGTATGGTTCTATTTGAGTAGAGTCTTCAGTATAGAGTAGATATATCAGTGTGGATGGATTGTAACTGATAGATGGTATTATATTGTTGGTATAGTTCTATTTGAGTAGAGTCTTCAGTATAGAGTAGATATATCAGAGTAGATGGATCGTAACTAACAGCTGCTATCATATTGTTTATATGGTTCTATTTGGGTAGAGTCTTCAGTATAGAGTAGATATATCAATGTAGATGGATCGTAACTGACAGCTGCTATCATATTGTTTGTAAGGTTCTATTTGAGTAGAGTCTTCAGTATAGAGTAGATATATCAGTGTGGATGGATTGTAACTGACAGCTGGTATCATATTGTTTGTATGGTTCTATTTGGGTAGAGTCTTCAGTATAGAGTAGATATATCAGTGTGGATGGATTGTAACTGACAGCTGGTATCATATTGTTTGTATGGTTCTATTTGGGTAAAGTCTTCAGTATAGAGTAGATTTATCAGTGTGGATGGCTTGTAACCGACAGTTGGTATCATATTGTTGGTATGGTTCTATTTGAGTAGAGTCTTCAGTATAGAGTAGATATATCAGTGTGGGTGGATTGTAACTAACAGCTGATATCATATTGTTCGTATGGTTCTATTTGAGTAGAGTCTTCAGTATAGAGTAGATATATCAGTGTGGGTGGATTGTAACTAACAGCTGATATCATATTGTTGGCATGGTTCTATTTGAGTAGAGTCTTCAGTATAGAGTAGATATATCAGTGTGGGTGGATTGTAACTAACAGCTGATATCATATTGTTGGCATGGTTCTATTTGAGTAGAGTCTTCAGTATAGAGTAGATATATCAGTGTGGATGGATTGTAACTGATAGATGGTATTATATTGTTGGTATGGTTCTATTTGGGTAGAGTCTTCAGTACGGAGTAGATATATCAGTGTAGATGGATTGTAACTGACAGCTGGTAGCATATTGTTGGTATGGTTCTATTTGGGTAGAGTCTTCAGTGTAGAGTAGATATATCAGTGTGGATGGATTGTAACTGACAGCTGCTATCATATTGTTTGTATGGTTCTATTTGAGTAGAGTCTTCAGTATAGAGTAGATATATCAGTGTGGGTGGATTGTAACTGACAGTTGGTATCATATTGTTGGTATGGTTCTATTTGAGTAGAGTCTTCAGTATAGAGTAGATATATCAGTGTGGATGGCTTGTAACCGACAGCTGGTATCATATTGTTGGTATGGTTCTATTTGGGTAGAGTCTTCAGTATAGAGTAGATATATCAGTGTGGGTGGATTGTAACTAACAGCTGATATCATATTGTTCGTATGGTTCTATTTGAGTAGAGTCTTCAGTATAGAGTAGATATATCAGTGTGGGTGGATTGTAACTAACAGCTGATATCATATTGTTGGCATGGTTCTATTTGAGTAGAGTATTCAGTATAGAGTAGATATATCAGTGTGGATGGATTGTAACTGATAGATGGTATTATATTGTTGGTATGGTTCTATTTGGTTAGAGTCTTCAGTATAGAGTAGATATATCAGTGTGGAAGGATTGTAACTGACAGCTGCTATCATATTGTTTGTATGCTTCTATTTGGATATAGTCTTCAGTATAGAGTAGATATATCAATGTGGATATATTGTAACTGACAGCTGGTATCATATTGTTGGTATGGTTCTATTTGAGTAGAGTCTTCAGTATAGAGGAGATATATCAGTGTGGATGGATTGTAACTGACAGCTGATATCATATTGTTGGCATGGTTCTATTTGGGTAGAGTCTTCAGTATAGAGTAGGTATATCAGTGTGGATGGCTTGTAACTGACAGTTGGTATCATATTGTTGGTATAGTTCTATTTGAGTAGAGTCTTCAGTATAGAGTAGATATATCAGTGTGGGTGGATGGTAACTGACAGCTGGTATCATATTGTTGGCATGGTTCTATTTGAGTCGAGTCTTCAGTATAGAGTAGATATATCTGTGTGGGTGGATTGTAACTGACAGCTGATATTATATTGTTGGTATGGTTCTATTTGAGTAGAGTCTTCAGTATAGAGTAGATATATCAGTGTGGATGGATTGTATCTGACAGCTGGTATCATATTGTTGGTATGGTTCTATTTGAGTAGAGTCTTCAGTATAAAGTAGATATATCAGTGTGGATGGATTGTATCTGACAGCTGGTATCATATTGTTGGTATGGTTCTATTTGGGTAGAGTCTTCAGTACGGAGTAGATATATCAGTGTGGGTGGATTGTAACTGACAGCTGGTATCATATTGTTGGTATGGTTCTATTTGGGTAGAGTCTTCAGTATAGAGTAGATATATCAGTGTGGATGGATTGTAACTGACAGCTGCTATCATATTGTTTGTATGGTTCTAGTTGAGTAGAGTCTTCAGTATAGAGTAGATATATCAGTGTGGGTGGATTGTAACTGACAGCTGATATCATATTGTTTGTATGGTTCTATTTGGGTAGAGTCTTCAGTATAGAGTTGATATATCAGTGTGGATGGCTTGTAACTGACATTTGGTATCATATTGTTGGTATGGTTCTATTTGAGTAGAGTCTTCAGTATAGAGTAGATATATCAGTGTGGATGGATTGTAACTGACAGCTGATATCATTTTGTTGGCATGGTTCTATTTGGGTAGAGTCTTCAGTATAGAGTAGATATATCAGTGTGGATGGCTTGTAACTGACAGTTGGTATCATATTGTTGGTATGGTTCTATTTGAGTAGAGACTTCAGTATAGAGTAGATATATCAGTGTGGATGGCTTGTAACTGACAGCTGGTATCATATTGTTGGTATGGTTCTATTTGAGTAGAGTCTTCAGTATAGAGTAGATATATCAGTGTGGGTGGATTGTAACTAACAGCTGATATCATATTGTTGGCGTGGTTCTATTTGAGTAGAGTCTTCAGTATAGAGTAGATAAATCAGTGTGGATGGATTGTAACTGATAGATGGTATTATATTGTTGGTATGGTTCTATTTGTGTAGAGTCTTCAGTATAGAGGAGATATATCAGTGTGGATGGATTGTAACTGACAGCTGATATCATATTGTTGGCATGGTTCTATTTGGGTAGAGTCTTCAGTATAGAGTAGGTATATCAGTGTGGATGGCTTGTAACTGACAGTTGGTATCATATTGTTGGTATGGTTCTATTTAAGTAGAGTCTTCAGTATAGAGTAGATATATCAGTGTGGGTGGATGGTAACTGACAGCTGGTATCATATTGTTGGCATGGTTCTATTTGAGTCGAGTCTTCAGTATAGAGTAGATATATCTGTGTGGGTGGATTGTAACTGACAGCTGATATCATATTGTTGGCATGGTTCTATTTGGGTAGAGTCTTCAGTATAGAGTAGGTATATCAGTGTGGATGGCTTGTAACTGACAGTTGGTATCATATTGTTGGTATGGTTCTATTTGAGTAGAGTCTTCAGTATAGAGTAGATATATCAGTGTGGGTGGATGGTAACTGACAGCTGGTATCATATTGTTGGCATGGTTCTATTTGAGTAGAGTATTCAGTATAGAGTAGATATATCAGTGTGGATGGATTGTAACTGATAGATGGTATTATATTGTTGGTATGGTTCTATTTGTGTAGAGTCTTCAGTATAGAGGAGATATATCAGTGTGGATGGATTGTAACTGACAGCTGATATCATATTGTTGGCATGGTTCTATTTGGGTAGAGTCTTCAGTATAGAGTAGGTATATCAGTGTGGATGGCTTGTAACTGACAGTTGGTATCATATTGTTGGTATGGTTCTATTTGAGTAGAGTCTTCAGTATAGAGTAGATATATCAGTGTGGGTGGATGGTAACTGACAGCTGGTATCATATTGTTGGCATGGTTCTATTTGAGTCGAGTCTTCAGTATAGAGTAGATATATCAGTGTGGGTGGATTGTAACTGACAGCTGATATCATATTGTTGGCATGGTTCTATTTGGGTAGAGTCTTCAGTATAGAGTAGGTATATCAGTGTGGATGGCTTGTAACTGACAGTTGGTATCATATTGTTGGTATGGTTCTATTTGAGTAGAGTCTTCAGTATAGAGTAGATATATCAGTGTGGGTGGATGGTAACTGACAGCTGGTATCATATTGTTGGCATGGTTCTATTTGAGTCGAGTCTTCAGTATAGAGTAGATATATCTGTGTGGGTGGATTGTAACTGACAGCTGATATCATATTGTTGGTATGGTTCTATTTGAGTAGAGTCTTCAGTATAGAGTAGATATATCAGTGTGGATGGATTGTAACTGACAGCTGATATCATTTTGTTGGCATGGTTCTATTTGGGTAGAGTCTTCAGTATAGAGTAGATATATCAGTGTGGATGGCTTGTAACTGACAGTTGGTATCATATTGTTGGTATGGTTCTATTTGAGTAGAGTCTTCAGTATAGAGTAGATATATCAGTGTGGATGGCTTGTAACTGACAGCTGGTATCATATTGTTGGCATGGTTCTATTTGAGTAGAGTCTTCAGTATAGAGTAGATATATCAGTGTGGGTGGATTGTAACTAACAGCTGATATCATATTGTTGGCATGGTTCTATTTGAGTAGAGTCTTCAGTATAGAGTAGATATATCAATGTGGATGGATTGTAACTGATAGATGGTATTATATTGTTGGTATAGTTCTATTTGTGTAGAGTCTTCAGTATAGAGTAGATATATCAGTGTGGATGGATTGTAACTGATAGATGGTATTATATTGTTGGTATGGTTCTATTTGTGTAGAGTCTTCAGTATAGAGGAGATATATCAGTGTGGATGGATTGTAACTGACAGCTGATATCATATTGTTGGCATGGTTCTATTTGGCTAGAGTCTTCAGTATAGAGTTGA
>NW_003159086.1:0-39361 GCF_000003605.2 Saccoglossus kowalevskii
ACAATTTATTTGTTTGATGACCAACTGATCACACATATGCACATATATTTGTTTAATGACCAACTGTTCACACATATGCACATATATTTGTTTGATGACCAACTGATCACGCATATGCACATATATTTGTTTGATGACCAACTGATCACACATATGCACATATATTTGTTTGATGACCATCTTGTCACACATATGCACATATATTTGTTTGATGACCAACTGATCACACATATGCACATATATTTGTTTAATGACCAACTGATCATGCATATGCACATATATTTGTTTGATGACCAACTGATCACGCATATGCACATATATTTGTTTGATGACCAACTGGTCACACATATGCACATATATTTGTTTGATGACCAACTGATCACACATATGCACATATATTTGTTTAATGACCAACTGATCACACATATGCACATATATTTGTTTGATGACCAACTGATCACACATATGCACATATATTTGTTTGATGACCAACTGATCACACATATGCACATATATTTGTTTGATGACCAACTTATCACACATATGCACATATATTTGTTTGATGACCAACTGATCACACATATGCACATATATTTGTTTGATGACCAACTGATCACACATATGCACATATATTTGTTTCATGACCAACTGATCACACATATGCACATATATTTGTTTAATGACCAACTGATCACACATATGCACATATATTTGTTTCATGACCAACTGATCACACATATGCACATATATGTGTTTAATGACCAACTGATCACACATATGCACATATATTTGTTTCATGACCAACTGATCACACATATGCACATATATTTGTTTGATGACCAACTGATCACACATATGCACATATATTTGTTTGATGACCAACTGATCACACATATGCACATATATTTGTTTCATGACCAACTGATCACACATATGCAAATATATTTGTTGGATGACCAACTTATCACACATATGCACATATATTTGTTTGATGACCAACTGATCACACATATGCACATATATTTGTTTCATGACCAACTTATCACACATATGCGCATATATTTGTTTGATGACCAACTGATCACACATATGCACATATATTTGTTTCATGACCAACTGATCACACATATGCACTTATATTTGTTTGATGACCAACTGATCACACATATGCACATATATTTGTTTCATGACCAACTGATCACACATATGCGCATATATGTGTTTAATGACCAACTGATCACACATATGCACATATATTTGTTTGATGACCAACTGATCACACATATGCACATATATTTGTTTGATGACCAACTGATCACACATATGCACATATATTTGTTGGATGACCAACTTATCACACATATGCACATATATTTGTTTGATGACCAACTGATCACACATATGCACATATATTTGTTTCATGACCAACTTATCACACATATGCGCATATATTTGTTTGATGACCAACTGATCACACATATGCACATATATTTGTTTCATGACCAACTGATCACACATATGCACTTATATTTGTTTGATGACCAACTGATCACACATATGCACATATATTTGTTTCATGACCAACTGATCACACATATGCGCATATATGTGTTTAATGACCAACTGATCACACATATGCACATATATTTGTTTGATGACCAACTGATCACACATATGCACATATATTTGTTTGATGACCAACTGATCACACATATGCACATATATTTGTTTGATGACCAACTGATCACACATATGCACATATATTTGTTTGATGACCAACTGATCACACATATGCACATATATTTGTTTCATGACCAACTGATCACACATATGCACATATATTTGTTTGATGACCAACTGATCACACATATGCACATATATTTGTTTGATGACCAACTGATCACACATATGCACATATATTTGTTTGATGACCAACTGATCACACATATGCACATATATTTGTTTCATGACCAACTGATCACACATATGCACATATATTTGTTGGATGACCAACTTATCACACATATGCACATATATTTGTTTGATGACCAACTGATCACACATATGCACATATATTTGTTTCATGACCAACTTATCACACATATGCACATATATTTGTTTGATGACCAACTGATCACACATATGCACATATATTTGTTTGATGACCAACTGATCACACATATGCACATATATTTGTTTCATGACCAACTGATCACACATATGCACATATATTTGTTGGATGACCAACTTATCACACATATGCACATATATTTGTTTGATGACCAACTGATCACACATATGCACATATATTTGTTTCATGACCAACTGATCACACATATGCACATATATTTGTTTGATGACCAACTGATCACACATATGCACATATATTTGTTTGATGACCAACTGATCACACATATGCACTTATATTTGTTTCATGACCAACTTATCACACATATGCACATATATTTGTTTCATGACCAACTGATCACACATATGCACATATATTTGTTTGATGACCAACTGATCACACATATGCACATATATTTGTTTAATGACCAACTGATCACACATATGCACATATATTTGTTTAATGACCAACTGATCACACATATGCACATATATTTGTTTGATGACCAACTGATCACACATATGCACATATATTTGTTGGATGACCAACTGATCACACATATGCACATATATTTGTTTCATGACCAACTTATCACACATATGCACATATATTTGTTTGATGACCAACTGATCACACATATGCACATATATTTGTTTGATTACCAACTGATCACACATATGCACATATATTTGTTTCATGACCAACTTATCACACATATGCACATATATTTGTTTGATGACCAACTGATCACACATATGCACATATATTTGTTTGATGACCAACTGATCACACATATGCACATATATTTGTTTCATGACCAACTTATCACACATATGCACATATATTTGTTTGATGACCAACTTATCACACATATGCACATATATTTGTTTGATGACCAACTGATCACACATATGCACATATATTTGTTTCATGACCAACTTATCACACATATGCACATATATTTGTTTCATGACCAACTTATCACACATATGCACATATATTTGCTGGATGACCAACTGATCACACATATGCACATATATTTGTTTCATGACCAACTTATCACACATATGCACATATATTTGTTTGATGACCAACTGATCACACATATGCACATATATTTGTTTGATGACCAACTGATCACACATATGCACATATATTTGTTTGATGACCAACTGATCACACATATGCACATATATTTGTTTGATGACCAACTTATCACACATATGCACATATATTTGTTTGATGACCAACTGATCACACATATGCACATATATTTGTTGGTTGACCAACTGATCACACATATGCACATATATTTGTTTGATGACCAACTGATCACGCATATGCACATATATTTGTTTGATGACCAATTGATCACACATATGCACATATATTTGTTGGATGACCAACTGATCACACATATGCACATATATTTGTTGGATGACCAACTGATCACACATATGCACATATATTTGTTTCATGACCAACTTATCACACATATGCACATATATTTGTTTCATGACCAACTTATCACACATATGCACATATATTTGTTGGATGACCAACTGATCACACATATGCACATATATTTGTTTCATGACCAACTTATCACACATATGCACATATATTTGTTTGATGACCAACTGATCACACATATGCACATATATTTGTTTGATGACCAACTGATCACACATATGCACATATATTTGTTTCATGACCAACTTATCACACATATGCACATATATTTGTTTCATGACCAACTTATCACACATATGCACATATATTTGTTTGATGACCAACTGATCACACATATGCACATATATTTGTTTCATGACCACCTTATCACACATATGCACATATATTTGTTTGATGACCAACTGATCACACATATGCACATATATTTGTTTCATGACCAACTTATCACACATATGCACATATATTTGTTTGATGACCAACTGATCACACATATGCACATATATTTGTTGGATGACCAACTGATCACACATATGCACATATATTTGTTTGATGACCAACTTGTCACACATATGCACATATATTTGTTTGATGACCAACTGATGACACATATGCACATATATTTGTTGGGTGACCAACTGATCACACATATGCACATATATTTGTTTGATGACCAACTGATCACACATATGCACATATATTTGTTTCATGACCAACTGATGACACATATGGACATATATTTGTTTCATGACCAACTGATGACACATATGCACATATATTTGTTTGATGACCAACTGATGACACATATGCACATATATTTGTTTCATGACCAACTGATCACACATATGCACATATATTTGTTTCATGACCAACTGATCACACATATGCACATATATTTTTTTCATGACCAACTGATGACACATATGCACATATATTTGTTTGATGACCAACTGATGACACATATGCACATATATTTGTTTGATGACCATCTGATCACACATATGCACATATATTTGTTTGATGACCAACTGATCACACATATGCACATATATTTGTTTGATGACCAACTGATCACACATGCACATATATTTGTTCGATGACCAACTGATGACACATATGCACATATATTTGTTTGATGACCAACTGATCACACATATGCACATATATGTGTTTGATGACCAACTTATCACACATATGCACATATATTTGTTGGATGACCAACTTATCACACATATGCACATATATTTGTTTGATGACCAACTGATCACACATATGCACATATATTTGTTTCATGACCAACTGATCACACATATGCACATATATTTGTTTGATGACCAACTGATCACACATATGCACTTATATTTGTTTGATGACCAACTGATCACACATATGCACATATATTTGTTTGATGACCAATTGATCACACATATGCACATATATTTGTTTCATGACCAACTGATCACACATATGCGCATATATGTGTTTAATGACCAACTGATCACACATATGCACATATATTTGTTTGATGACCAACTGATCACACATATGCACATATATTTGTTTGATGACCAACTGATCACACATATGCACATATATTTGTTTGATGACCAACTTATCACACATATGCACATATATTTGTTTGATGACCAACTGATCACACATATGCACATATATGTGTTTGATGACCAACTTATCACACATATGCACATATATTTGTTTCATGACCAACTGATCACGCATATACACATATATTTGTTTCATGACCAACTGATCACACATATGCACATATATTTGTTGGATGACCAGCTGATCACACATATGCACATATATTTGTTTGATGACCAACTGATCACACATATGCACATATATTTGTTTCATGACCACCTGATCACACATATGCACATATATTTGTTTGATGACCAACTGATCACACATATGCACATATATTACATGCAATATTAATAATCAGCTAAAATGGGCAAAATCAGTACAGGAAATAATAGGAAGTGAAATAAATGGATTTTGGAGTAGAGGTAACAAAAATATACAACAAATAAGTAGCCAAATAGAAAAGAATTATATTGAATTATGGAAAAAACAAATAACCTCAAAAAAATCATCATCAGGTGAAAATAATAAATTAAGAACTTATTGTAAATTCAAAAATGAATTCAAAATGGAACAGTATTTAACACAAATTAAAGACCCCCACTATAGAAAAAGTATCTGTAAATTCAGGATAAGTGACCATGGTCTAATGATAGAGAAGGGTAGGCATGTTAGACCAAAAATAAAGTTTGAAGAAAGGGTATGCAAAAAGTGTGATACGGATGCAGTGGAGGATGAATTCCATTTCCTGATTGATTGTCCAAGTCATAAAAATGCAAGATGTCAGCTGTTTGGAAAAATTGCTCATATACATCCATATTTTAATTTGATGAAACCAGATGACAAGTTCATATACATTATGAGCAATGTAGATAAGGAACTTGCGAACTATATTAGAGAATGTGGTGCATTTTAAATATATATATCAATATTTCATAATTTTAAATATGTATTTATTTAAACTACATATTAATTTCTTCCTTTTTTTTAATTTTAATTATTAGTTTAGCACTTGACTGTATGTTCTCTTCAAACAGAATGATGTCAATAAAGTATATATTTGTTTGATGACCAACTGATCACACATATGCACATATATTTGTTGGATGACCAACTGATCACACATATGCACATATATGTGTTTGATGACCAACTGATCACGCATATGCACATATATTTGTTTCATGACCAACTGATCACACATATGCACATATATTTGTTGGATGACCAACTGATCACACATATGCACATATATTTGTTGGATGACCAACTGATCACACATATGCACATATATTTGTTTCATGACCAACTTATCACACATATGCACATATATTTGTTTCATGACCAACTTATCACACATATGCACATATATTTGTTGGATGACCAACTGATCACACATATGCACATATATTTGTTTCATGACCAACTTATCACACATATGCACATATATTTGTTTGATGACCAACTGATCACACATATGCACATATATTTGTTTGATGACCAACTGATCACACATATGCACATATATTTGTTGGATGACCAACTGATCACACATATGCACATATATTTGTTTGATGACCAACTGATCACACATATGCACATATATGTGTTTGATGACCAACTGATCACACATATGCACATATATTTGTTTGATGACCAACTTATCACATATATGCACATATATTTGTTTGATGACCAACTGATCACACATATGCACATATATTTGTTTCATGACCAACTGATCACACATATGCACATATATTTGTTTGATGACCAACTGATCACACATGCACATATATTTGTTTGATGACCAACTGATCACACATATGCACATATATTTGTTGGATGACCAACTGATCACACATATGCACATATATTTGTTTGATGACCAACTGATCACACATATGCACATATATTTGTTTCATGACCAACTGATGACACATATGCACATATATTTGTTTCATGACCAACTGATGACACATATGCACATTTATTTGTTTGATGACCAACTGATGACACATATGCACATATATTTGTTTCATGACCAACTGATCACACATATGCACATACCCGGTATATTTGTTTCATGACCAACTGATCACACATATGCACATATATTTTTTTCATGACCAACTGATGACACATATGCACATATATTTGTTTGATGACCAACTGATGACACATATGCACATAAATTTGTTTCATGACCAACTGATCACACATATGCACATATATTTGTTTGATGACCAACTGATCACACATATGCACATATATGTGTTTGATGACCAACTTATCACACATATGCACATATATTTGTTTGATGACCAACTGATCACACATATGCACATATATGTGTTTAATGACCAACTGATCACGCATATGCACATATATTTGTTTAATGACCAACTGATCACGCATATGCACATATATGTGTTTAATGACCAACTGATCACACATATGCACATATATTTGTTTGATGACCAACTGATTACACATATGCACATATATTTGTTTGATGACCAACTGATCACACATATGCACATATATTTGTTTGATGACCAACTGATCACACATATGCACATATATTTGTTTGATGACCAACTTATCACATATATGCACATATATTTGTTTCATGACCAACTGATCACACATATGCACATATATTTGTTTGATGACCAACTGATCACACATATGCACATATATTTGTTTCATGACCAACTTATCACACATATGCACATATATTTGTTTCATGACCAACTTGATCACACATATGCACATATATTTGTTTGATGACAAACTGATCACACATATGCACATATATTTGTTTGATGACCAACTGATCACGCATATGCACATATATTTGTTTGATGACCAACTGATCACACATATGCACATATATTTGTTGGATGACCAACTGATCACACATATGCACATATATTTGTTTGATGACCAACTGATCACACATATGCACATATATTTGTTTGATGACCAACTGATCACACATATGCACATATATGTGTTTGATGACCAACTGATCACGCATATGCACATATATGTGTTGGATGACCAACTGATCACACATATGCACATATATTTGTTTGATGACCAACTGATCACACATATGCACATATATGTGTGTGATGACCAACTGATCACACATATGCGCATATATGTGTTTGATGACCAACTGATCACACATATGCACATATATTTGTTTAATGACCAACTGATCACACATATGCACATATATTTGTTTGATGACCAACTGATCACACATATGCACATATATGTGTTTGATGACCAACTGATCACACATATGCACATATGTGTTGGATGACCAACTGATCACACATATGCACATATATTTGTTTGATGACCAACTGATCACACATATGCACATATATGTGTTTGATGACCAACTGATCACACATATGCACATATATTTGTTTCATGACCAACTGATCACACATATGCACATGTATGTGTTTAATGACCAACTGATCACGCATATGCACATATATTTGTTTGATGACCAACTGATCACACATATGCACATATATTTGTTTAATGACCAACTGATCACACATATGCACATTTATTTGTTTGATGACCAACTGATCACACATATGCACATATATTTGTTTAATGACCAACTGATCACACATATGCACATTTATTTGTTTGATGACCAACTGATCACACATATGCACATACATTTGTTTCATGACCAACTTATCACACATATGCACATATATTTGTTTGATGACCAACTGATCACACATATGCACATATATTTGTTTGATGACCAACTGATCACACATATGCACATATATTTGTTTCATGACCAACTTATCACACATATGCACACATATTTGTTTCATGACCAACTGATCACACATATACACATATATTTGTTTGATGACCAACTGATCACACATATGCACATATATTTGTTTCATGACCAACTTATCACACATATGCACATATATTCGTTTGATGACCAACTGATCACACATATGCACATATATTTGTTTCATGACCAACTTATCACACATATGCACATATATTTGTTTGATGACCAACTGATCACACATATGCACATATATTTGTTTGATGACCAACTGATCACACATATGCACATATATTTGTTTGATGACCAACTGATCACACATATGCACATATATTTGTTTGATGACCAACTGATCACACATATGCACATATATGTGTTTGATGACCAACTGATCACACATATGCACATATATGTGTTTAATGACCACCTGATCACACATATGCACATATATGTGTTTGATGACCAACTGATCACACATATGCACATATATTTGTTTGATGACCAACTGATCACACATATGCACATATATTTGTTTGATGACCAACTGATCACACATATGCACATATATGTGTTTGATGACCAACTGATCACACATATGCACATATATGTGTTTAATGACCACCTGATCACACATATGCACATATATGTGTTTGATGACCAACTGATCACACATATGCACATATATTTGTTTGATGACCAACTGATCACACTTATGCACATATATGTGTTTAATGACCAACTGATCACACATATGCACATATATTTGTTGGATGACCAACTGATCACACATATGCACATATATTTGTTGGATGACCAACTGATCACACATATGCACATATATTTGTTTGATGACCAACTTATCACACATATGCACATATATTTGTTTGATGACCAACTGATCACACATATGCACATATATTTGTTTGATGACCAACTGATCACACATATGCACATATATGTGTTTGATGACCAACTGATCACACATATGCACATATGTGTTTAATGACCACCTGATCACACATATGCACATATATGTGTTTGATGACCAACTGATCACACATATGCACATATATTTGTTTGATGACCAACTGATCACACATATGCACATATATGTGTTTAATGACCAACTGATCACACATATGCACGTATATTTGTGTAATGACCAACTGATCACATATATGCACATATATGTGTTTAATGACCAACTGATCACACATATGCACATATATTTGTTGGATGACAAACTGATCACACATATGCACATATATTTGTTTGATGACCAACTGATCACACATATGCACTTATATTTGTTGGATGACCAACTGATCACACATATGCACATATATTTGTTTGATGACCAACTTATCACACATATGCACATATATTTTTTGGATGACCAACTGATCACACATATGCACATATATTTGTTGATGACCAACTGATCACACATATGCACATATATGTGTTTGATGACCAACTGATCACACATATGCACATATATTTGTTTGATGACCAACTGATCACACATATGCACATATATTTGTTGGATGACCAACTGATCACACATATGCACATATATTTGTTTGATGACCAACTGATCACACATATGCACATATATTTGTTTCATGACCAACTGATGACACATATGCACATATATTTGTTTCATGACCAACTGATGACACATATGCACATAAATTTGTTTCATGACCAACTGATCACACATATGCACATATATTTGTTTGATGACCAACTGATCACACATATGCACATATATGTGTTTGATGACCAACTTATCACACATATGCACATATATTTGTTTCATGACCAACTGATCACACATATACACATATATTTGTTTAATGACCAACTGATCACACATATGCACATATATTTGTTGGATGACCAACTGATCACACATATGCACAAATATTTGTCTGATGACCAACTGATCACACATATGGACATATATTTGTTTGATGACCAACTGATCACACATATGCACATATATGTGTTTAATGACCAACTGATCACACATATGCACATATATTTGTTTGATGACCAACTGATCACACATATGCACATATATTTGTTTGATGACCAACTGATCACACATATGCACATATATTTGTTTGATGACCAACTGATCACACATATGCACATATATTTGTTTGATGACCAACTGATCACACATCTGCACATATATTTGTTTGATGACCAACTGATCACACATATGCACATATATTTGTTTCATGACCAACTGATCTCACATATGCACATATATTTGTTTGATGACCAACTGATCACACATATGCACTTATATTTGTTTGATGACCAACTGATCACACATATGCATATACCGGTATATTTTTTTGATGACCAACTGATCACACATATGCACATATATTTGTTTGATGACCAACTGATCACACATATGCACATTTGTGTTTAATGACCAACTGATCACACATATGCACATATATTTGTTTAATGACCAACTGATCACACATATGCACATATGTGTTTAATGACCAACTGATCACACATATGCACATATATTTGTTTGATGACCAACTGATTACACATATGCACATATATTTGTTTGCTGACCAACTGATCACACATATGCACATATATTTGTTTGATGACCAACTGATCACACATATGCACATATATTTGTTTGATGACCAACTTATCACATATATGCACATATATTTGTTTCATGACCAACTGATCACACATATGCACATATATTTGTTTCATGACCAACTGATCACACATATGCACATATATTTGTTTGATGACCAACTGATCACACATATGCACATATATTTGTTTGATGACCAACTGATCACACATATGCACATATATTTGTTTCATGACCAACTTATCACACATATGCTCATATATTTGTTTCATGACCAACTGATCACACATATACACATATATTTGTTTGATGACCAACTGATCACACATATGCACATATATTTGTTTGACGACCAACTGATCACACATATGCACATATATTTGTTTCATGACCAACTTATCACACATATGCACATATATTCGTTTGATGACCAACTGATCACACATATGCACATATATTTGTTTCATGACCAACTTATCACACATATGCACATATATTTGTTTGATGACCAACTGATCACACATATGCACATATATTTGTTTGATGACAAACTGATCACACATATGCACATATATTTGTTTGATGACCAACTGATCACGCATATGCACATATATTTGTTTGATGACCAACTGATCACACATATGCACATATATTTGTTGGATGACCAACTGATCACACATATGCACATATATTTGTTTGATGACCAACTGATCACACATATGCACATATATTTGTTTGATGACCAACTGATCACACATATGCACATATATGTGTTTGATGACCAACTGATCACGCATATGCACATATATGTGTTGGATGACCCAACTGATCACACATATGCACATATATTTGTTGATGACCAACTGATCACACATATGCACATATATTTGTTTGATGACCAACTGATCACACATATGCACATATGTGTTTAATGACCACCTGATCACACATATGCACATATATGTGTTTGATGACCAACTGATCACACATATGCACATATATTTGTTTGATGACCAACTGATCACACATATGCACATATATGTGTTTAATGACCCACTGATCACACATATGCACGTATATTTGTGTAATGACCAACTGATCACACATATGCACATATATTTGTTTCATGACCAACTTATCACACATATGCACATATATTTGTTTGATGACCAACTGATTACACATATGCACATATATTTGTTTGATGACCAACTGATCACACATATGCACATATATTTGTTTGATGACCAACTGATCACACATATGCACATATATTTGTTGGATGACCAACTGATGACACATATGCACATATATTTGTTTGATGACCAACTGATCACACATATGCACATATATTTGTTTGATGACCAACTGATCACACATATGCACATATATTTGTTTGATGACCAACTGATTACACATATGCACATATATTTGTTTGATGACCAACTGATGACACATATGCACATATATTTGTTTGATGACCAACTGATCACACATATGCACATATATTTGTTGGATGACCAACTGATGACACATATGCACATATATTTGTTTGATGACCAACTGATCACACATATGCACATATATTTGTTTGATGACCAACTGATCACACATATGCACATATATTTGTTTGATGACCAACTGGTCACACATATGCACATATATGTGTTTAATGACCAACTGATCACACATATGCTCATATATTTGTTTGATGACCAACTGATCACACATATGCACATGTATTTGTTTGATGACCAACTGATCACACATATGCACATATATTTGTTTGATGACCAACTGATCACGCATATGCACATATATTTGTTTGATGACCAACTGATCACACATATGCACATATATTTGTTTGATGACCAACTGATCACACATATGCACATATATTTGTTTAATGACCAACTGATCACACATATGCACATATATTTGATGACCAACTGATCACACATATGCACAAATATTTGTCTGATGACCAACTGATCACACATATGGACATATATTTGTTTGATCAACTGATCACACATATGCACATATATGTGTTTAATGACCAACTGATCACACATATGCACATATATTTGTTTGATGACCAACTGATCACACATATGCACATATATTTGTTTGATGACCAACTGATCACACATATGCACATATATTTGTTTGATGACCAACTGATCACACATATGCACATATATTTGTTTGATGACCAACTGATCACACATCTGCACATATATTTGTTTGATGACCAACTGATCACACATATGCACATATATTTGTTTCATGACCAACTGATCACACATATGCACATATATGTGTTTAATGACCAACTGATCACGCGTATGCACATATATTTGTTTAATGACCAACTGATCACACATATGCACATATATTTGTTTGATGACTAACTGATCACACATATGCACATATATTTGTTTCATGACCAACTGATCACACATATGCACATATATTTGTTTGATGACCAACTGATCACGCATATGCACATATATTTGTTTGATGACCAACTGATCACACATATGCACATATATTTGTTTGATGACCAACTGTTCACACATATGCACATATATTTGTTTGATGACCAACTGATCACACATATGCACATATATTTGTTTGATGACCAACTGATCACACATATGCACTTATATTTGTTTGATGACCAACTGATCACACATATGCATATACCGGTATATTTTTTTGATGACCAACTGATCACACATATGCACATATATTTGTTTGATGACCAACTGATCACACATATGCACATTTGTGTTTAATGACCAACTGATCACACATATGCACATATATTTGTTTAATGACCAACTGATCACACATATGCACATATGTGTTTAATGACCAACTGATCACACATATGCACATATATTTGTTTGATGACCAACTGATTACACATATGCACATATATTTGTTTGCTGACCAACTGATCACACATATGCACATATATTTGTTTGATGACCAACTGATCACACATATGCACATATATTTGTTTGATGACCAACTTATCACATATATGCACATATATTTGTTTCATGACCAACTGATCACACATATGCACATATATTTGTTTCATGACCAACTGATCACACATATGCACATATATTTGTTTGATGACCAACTGATCACACATATGCACATATATTTGTTTCATGACCAACTTATCACACATATGCTCATATATTTGTTTCATGACCAACTGATCACACATATACACATATATTTGTTTGATGACCAACTGATCACACATATGCACATATATTTGTTTGACGACCAACTGATCACACATATGCACATATATTTGTTTCATGACCAACTTATCACACATATGCACATATATTCGTTTGATGACCAACTGATCACACATATGCACATATATTTGTTTCATGACCAACTTATCACACATATGCACATATATTTGTTTGATGACCAACTGATCACACATATGCACATATATTTGTTTGATGACCAAACTGATCACACATATGCACATAAATTTGTTTCATGACCAACTGATCACACATATGCACATATATTTGTTTGATGACCAACTGATCACACATATGCACATATATGTGTTTGATGACCAACTTATCACACATATGCACATATATTTGTTTCATGACCAACTGATCACGCATATACACATATATTTGTTTCATGACCAACTGATCACACATATGCACATATATTTGTTGGATGACCAACTTATCACACATATGCACATATATTTGTTTCATGACCAACTGATCACACATATGCACATATATTTGTTTCATGACCAACTGATCACACATATGCACATATATTTGTTTCATGACCAACTGATCACACATATGCACATATATTTGTTTGATGACCAACTGATCACACATATGCACATATATTTGTTTGATGACCAACTGATCACACATATGCACATATATGTGTTTGATGACCAACTGATCACACATATGCACATATATTTGTTGGATGACCAACTGATCACACATATGCACATATATTTGTTTGATGACCAACTGATCACACTTATGCACATATATTTGTTGGATGACCAACTTATCACACATATGCACATATATTTGTTTGATGACCAACTGATCACACATATGCACATATATTTGTTTGATGACCAACTGATCACACATATGCACATATATTTGTTTGATGACCAACTAATCACACATATGCACATATATTTGTTTGATGACCAACTTATCACATATATGCACATATATTTGTTTGATGACCAACTGATCACACATATGCACATATATTTGTTTCATGACCAACTGATCACACATATGCACATATATTTGTTTGATGACCAACTGATCACACATGCACATATATTTGTTTGATGACCAACTGATCACACATATGCACATATATTTGTTGGATGACCAACTGATCACACATATGCACATATATTTGTTTGATGACCAACTGATCACACATATGCACATATATTTGTTTCATGACCAACTGATGACACATATGCACATATATTTGTTTCATGACCAACTGATGACACATATGCACATTTATTTGTTTGATGACCAACTGATGACACATATGCACATATATTTGTTTCATGACCAACTGATCACACATATGCACATACCCGGTATATTTGTTTCATGACCAACTGATCACACATATGCACATATATTTTTTTCATGACCAACTGATGACACATATGCACATATATTTGTTTGATGACCAACTGATGACACATATGCACATAAATTTGTTTCATGACCAACTGATCACACATGCACATATATTTGTTTGATGACCAACTGATCACACATATGCACATATATGTGTTTGATGACCAACTTATCACACATATGCACATATATTTGTTTCATGACCAACTGATCACGCATATACACATATATTTGTTTCATGACCAACTGATCACACATATGCACATATATTTGTTGGATGACCAACTTATCACACATATGCACATATATTTGTTTCATGACCAACTGATCACACATATGCACATATATTTGTTTCATGACCAACTGATCACACATATGCACATATATTTGTTTCATGACCAACTGATCACACATATGCACATATATTTGTTTCATGACCAACTGATCACACATATGCACATATATTTGTTTGATGACCAACTGATCACACATATGCACATATATGTGTTTGATGACCAACTGATCACACATATGCACATATATTTGTTTGATGACCAACTGATCACACATATGCACATATATTTGTTTGATGACCAACTTGTCACACATATGCACATATATTTGTTTGATGACCAACTGATGACACATATGCACATATATTTGTTGGATGACCAACTGATCACACATATGCACATATATTTGTTTGATGACCAACTGATCACACATATGCACATATATTTGTTTCATGACCAACTGATGACACATATGCACATATATTTGTTTCATGACCAACTGATGACACATATGCACATTTATTTGTTTGATGACCAACTGATGACACATATGCACATATATTTGTTTCATGACCAACTGATCACACATATGCACATATATTTGTTTCATGACAAACTGATCACACATATGCACATATATTTTTTTCATGACCAACTGATGACACATATGCACATATATTTGTTTGATGACCAACTGATGACACATATGCACATATATTTTTTTGATGACCAACTGATCACACTTATGCACATATATTTGTTGGATGACCAACTGATCACGCATATGCACATATATGTGTTTCATGACCAACTGATCACACATATGCACATATATTTGTTGGATGACCATCTGATCACACATATGCACATATATTTGTTTGATGACCAACTGATCACACATATGCACATATATTTGTTTGATGACCAACTTATCACACATATGCACATATATTTGTTGGATGACCAACTGATCACACATATGCACATATATTTGTTTGATGACCAACTGATCACACTTATGCACATATATTTGTTGGATGACCAACTTATCACACATATGCACATATATTTGTTTCATGACCAACTGATCACACATATGCACATATATTTGTTTGATGACCAACTGATCACACATATGCACATATATTTGTTTCATGACCAACTGATCACACATATGCACATATATTGTTTGATGACCAACTGATCACACATGCACATATATTGTTGATGACCAACTGATCACACATATGCACATATATTTGTTGATGACCAACTGATCACACATATGCACATATATGTGTTTGATGACCAACTGATCACACATATGCACATATATTTGTTTGATGACCAACTGATCACACATATGCACATATATTTGTTTGATGACCAACTTGTCACACATATGCACATATATTTGTTTGATGACCAACTGATGACACATATGCACATATATTTGTTGGATGACCAACTGATCACACATATGCACATATATTTGTTTGATGACCAACTGATCACACATATGCACATATATTTGTTTCATGACCAACTGATGACACATATGCACATATATTTGTTTCATGACCAACTGATGACACATATGCACATTTATTTGTTTGATGACCAACTGATCACACATATGCACATATATTTGTTTCATGACCAACTGATCACACATATGCACATATATTTGTTTCATGACCAACTGATCACACATATGCACATATATTTTTTTCATGACCAACTGATGACACATATGCACATATATTTGTTTGATGACCAACTGATGACACATATGCACATAAATTTGTTTCATGACCAACTGATCACACATATGCACATATATTTGTTTGATGACCAACTGATCACACATATGCACATATATTTGTTGGATGACCAACTTATCACACATATGCACATATATTTGTTTCATGACCAACTGATCACACATATGCACATATATTTGTTTCATGACCAACTGATCACACATATGCACATATATTTGTTTCATGACCAACTGATCACACATATGCACATATATGTGTTTGATGACCAACTTATCGCACATATGCACATATATTTGTTGGATGACCAACTGATCACACATATGCACATATATTTGTTTGATGACCAACTGATCACACATATGCACATATATTTGTTTCATGACCACCTGATCACACATATGCACATATATTTGTTTGATGACCAACTGATCACACATATGCACATATATTTGTTTGATGACCAACTGATCACACATATGCACATATATTTGTTTCATGACCAACTGATCACACTTATGCACATATATTTGTTGGATGACCAACTGATCACGCATATGCACATATATTTGTTTCATGACCAACTGATCACACATATGCACATATATTTGTTGGATGACCAACTGATCACACATATGCACATATATTTGTTGGATGACCAACTGATCACACATATGCACATATATTTGTTTCATGACCAACTTATCACACATATGCACATATATTTGTTTCATGACCAACTTATCACACATATGCACATATATTTGTTGGATGACCAACTGATCACACATATGCACATATATTTGTTTCATGACCAACTTATCACACATATGCACATATATTTGTTTGATGACCAACTGATCACACATATGCACATATATTTGTTTGATGACCAACTGATCACACATATGCACATATATTTGTTTCATGACCAACTTATCACACATATGCACATATATTTGTTTCATGACCAACTTGTCACACATATGCACATATATTTGTTTCATGACCAACTGATCACACATATGCACATATATTTGTTTGATGACCAACTGATCACACATATGCACATATATTTGTTTCATGACCAACTGATCACACATATGCACATATATTTGTTTGATGACCAACTGATCACACATGCACATATATTTGTTTGATGACCAACTGATCACACATATGCACATATATTTGTTTGATGACCAACTGATCACACATATGCACATATATGTGTTTGATGACCAACTGATCACACATATGCACATATATTTGTCTGATGACCAACTGATCACACATATGCACATATATTTGTTTGATGACCAACTGATGACACATATGCACATATATTTGTTGGATGACCAACTGATCACACATATGCACATATATTTGTTTGATGACCAACTGATCACACATATGCACATATATTTGTTTCATGACCAACTGATGACACATATGCACATATATTTGTTTCATGACCAACTGATGACACATATGCACATATATTTGTTTGATGACCAACTGATGACACATATGCACATATATTTGTTTCATGACCAACTGATCACACATATGCACATATATTTGTTTCATGACCAACTGATCACACATATGCACATATATTTTTTTCATGACCAACTGATGACACATATGCACATATATTTGTTTGATGACCAACTGATGACACATATGCACATAAATTTGTTTCATGACCAACTGATCACACATATGCACATATATTTGTTTGATGACCAACTGATCACACATATGCACATATATTTGTTTCATGACCAACTGATCACACATATGCACATATATTTGTTTGATGACCAACTGATCACACATGCACATATATTTGTTTGATGACCAACTGATCACACATATGCACATATATGTGTTTGATGACCAACTGATCACACATATGCACATATATTTGTTTGATGACCAACTGATCACACATATGCACATATATTTGTTTGATGACCAACTTGTCACACATATGCACATATATTTGTTTGATGACCAACTGATGACACATATGCACATATATTTGTTGGATGACCAACTGATCACACATATGCACATATATTTGTTTCATGACCAACTGATCACACATATGCACATATATTTGTTTGATGACCAACTGATCACACATGCACATATATTTGTTTGATGACCAACTGATCACACATTTGCACATATATGTGTTTGATGACCAACTGATCACACATATGCACATATATTTGTTTGATGACCAACTGATCACACATATGCACATATATTTGTTTGATGACCAACTTGTCACACATATGCACATATATTTGTTTGATGACCAACTGATGACACATATGCACATATATTTGTTGGATGACCAACTGATCACACATATGCACATATATTTGTTTGATGACCAACTGATCACACATATGCACATATATTTGTTTCATGACCAACTGATGACACATATGCACATATTATTTGTTTGATGACCAACTATCACACATATGCACATATATTTGTTTCATGACCAACTGATCACACATATGCACATATATGTGTTTGATGACCAACTTATCACACATATGCACATATATTTGTTTGATGACCAACTGATCACACATATGCACATATATTTGTTTGATGACCAACTGATCACACATATGCACATATATTTGTTGGATGACCAACTTATCACACATATGCACATATATTTGTTTAATGACCAACTGATCACACATGCACATATATTTGTTTAATGACCAACTGATCACACATGCACATATATTTGTTGGATGACCAACTGATCACACATATGCTCATATATTTGTTTAATGACCAACTGATCACACATGCACATATATTTGTTGGATGACCAACTGATCACACATATGCACATATATTTGTTTAATGACCAACTGATCACACATGCACATATATTTGTTTGATGACCAACTGATCACACATATGCACATATATTTGTTTCATGACCAACTGATCACACATATGCACATATATTTGTTTCATGACCAACTGATCACACATATGCACATATATTTGTTTCATGACCAACTTATCACACATATGCACATATATTTGTTTGATGACCAACTGATCACACATATGCACATATATTTGTTTCATGACCAACTTATCACACATATGCGCATATATTTGTTTGATGACCAACTGATCACACATATGCACATATATTTGTTTCATGACCAACTGATCACACATATGCACATATATTTGTTTGATGACCAACTGATCACACATATGCACATATATTTGTTTGATGACCAACTTGTCACACATATGCACATTTATTTGTTTGATGACCAACTGATCACACATATGCACATATATTTGTTTAATGACCAACTGTTCACACATATGCACATATATTTGTTTGATGACCAACTGATCACGCATATGCACATATATTTGTTTGATGACCAACTGATCACACATATGCACATATATTTGTTTGATGACCATCTTGTCACACATATGCACATATATTTGTTTGATGACCAACTGATCACACATATGCACATATATTTGTTTAATGACCAACTGATCATGCATATGCACATATATTTGTTTGATGACCAACTGATCACGCATATGCACATATATTTGTTTGATGACCAACTGGTCACACATATGCACATATATTTGTTTGATGACCAACTGATCACACATATGCACATATATTTGTTTAATGACCAACTGATCACACATATGCACATATATTTGTTTGATGACCAACTGATCACACATATGCACATATATTTGTTGCATGACCAACTGATCACACATATGCACATATATTTGTTTGATGACCAACTGATCACACATATGCACATATATGTGTTTGATGACCAACTTATCACACATATGCACATATATTTGTTTGATGACCAACTGATCACACATATGCACATATATTTGTTTGATGACCAACTGATCACACATATGCACATATATTTGTTTAATGACCAACTGATCACACATGCACATATATTTGTTTAATGACCAACTGATCACACATGCACATATATTTGTTGGATGACCAACTGATCACACATATGCTCATATATTTGTTTAATGACCAACTGATCACACATGCACATATATTTGTTGGATGACCAACTGATCACACATATGCACATATATTTGTTTAATGACCAACTGATCACACATGCACATATATTTGTTTAATGACCAACTGATCACACATGCACATATATTTGTTGGATGACCAACTGATCACACATATGCACATATATTTGTTTCATGACCAACTGATCACGCATATGCACATATATTTGTTTGATGACCAACTGATCACATATATGCACATATATTTGTTTCATGACCAACTTGTCACACATATGCACATATATTTGTTTGATGACCAACTGATCACACATATGCACATATATTTGTTTAATGACCAACTGATCATGTATATGCACATATATTTGTTTGATGACCAACTGATCACGCATATGCACATATATTTGTTTGATGACCAACTGGTCACACATATGCACATATATTTGTTTGATGACCAACTGATCACACATATGCACATATATTTGTTTAATGACCAACTGATCACACATATGCACATATATTTGTTTGATGACCAACTGATCACACATATGCACATATATTTGTTGCATGACCAACTGATCACACATATGCACATATATTTGTTTGATGACCAACTGATCACACATATGCACATATATGTGTTTGATGACCAACTTATCACACATATGCACATATATTTGTTTGATGACCAACTGATCACACATATGCACATATATTTGTTTGATGACCAACTGATCACACA
Organism: Saccoglossus kowalevskii; assembly: GCF_000003605.2. Lineage (NCBI taxonomy): Eukaryota > Metazoa > Hemichordata > Enteropneusta > Harrimaniidae > Saccoglossus > Saccoglossus kowalevskii. The sequence goes on from NW_003159086.1 coordinate 23,345, forward strand.
TATGCACATATATTTGTTTAATGACCAACTGATCACACATGCACATATATTTGTTTAATGACCAACTGATCACACATGCACATATATTTGTTGGATGACCAACTGATCACACATATGCTCATATATTTGTTTAATGACCAACTGATCACACATGCACATATATTTGTTGGATGACCAACTGATCACACATATGCACATATATTTGTTTAATGACCAACTGATCACACATGCACATATATTTGTTTAATGACCAACTGATCACACATGCACATATATTTGTTGGATGACCAACTGATCACACATATGCACATATATTTGTTTCATGACCAACTGATCACGCATATGCACATATATTTGTTTGATGACCAACTGATCACATATATGCACATATATTTGTTTGATGACCAACTGATCACACATATGCACATATATTTGTTTGATGACCAACTGATCACACATATGCACTTATATTTGTTTGATGACCAACTGATCACATATATGCACATATATTTGTTTGATGACCAACTGATCACACATATGCACATATATTTGTTGGATGACCAACTGATCACACATATGCACATATATTTGTTTGATGACCAACTGATCACGCATCTGCACTTATATTTGTTTGATGACCAACTGATCACACATATGCACATATATTTGTTTCATGACCAACTGATCACACATATACACATATATTTGTTTGATGACCAACTGATCACACATATGCACATATATTTGTTTGATGACCAGCTGATCACACATATGCACATATATTTGTTTGATGACCAACTGATCACACATATGCACATGCATTTGTTTGATGGCCAACTGATGACACATATGCACATATATTTGTTTGATGACCAACTTATCACACATATGCACATATATTTGTTTCATGACCAACTGATCACACATATGCACATATATGTGTTTGATGACCAACTTATCACACATATGCACATATATTTGTTTGATGACCAACTGATCACACATATGCACATATATTTGTTTGATGACCAACTGATCACACATATGCACATATATTTGTTGGATGACCAACTTATCACACATATGCACATATATTTGTTTAATGACCAACTGATCACACATGCACATATATTTGTTTAATGACCAACTGATCACACATGCACATATATTTGTTGGATGACCAACTGATCACACATATGCTCATATATTTGTTTAATGACCAACTGATCACACATGCACATATATTTGTTGGATGACCAACTGATCACACATATGCACATATATTTGTTTAATGACCAACTGATCACACATGCACATATATTTGTTTGATGACCAACTGATCACACATATGCACATATATTTGTTTCATGACCAACTGATCACACATATGCACATATATTTGTTGGATGACCAACTTATCACACATATGCACATATATTTGTTTGATGACCAACTGATCACACATATGCACATATATTTGTTTCATGACCAACTTATCACACATATGCGCATATATTTGTTTGATGACCAACTGATCACACATATGCACATATATTTGTTTCATGACCAACTGATCACACATATGCACATATATTTGTTTGATGACCAACTGATCACACATATGCACATATATTTGTTTGATGACCAACTTGTCACACATATGCACATTTATTTGTTTGATGACCAACTGATCACACATATGCACATATATTTGTTTAATGACCAACTGTTCACACATATGCACATATATTTGTTTGATGACCAACTGATCACGCATATGCACATATATTTGTTTGATGACCAACTGATCACACATATGCACATATATTTGTTTGATGACCATCTTGTCACACATATGCACATATATTTGTTTGATGACCAACTGATCACACATATGCACATATATTTGTTTAATGACCAACTGATCATGCATATGCACATATATTTGTTTGATGACCAACTGATCACGCATATGCACATATATTTGTTTGATGACCAACTGGTCACACATATGCACATATATTTGTTTGATGACCAACTGATCACACATATGCACATATATTTGTTTAATGACCAACTGATCACACATATGCACATATATTTGTTTAATGACCAACTGATCACACATATGCACATATATGTGTTTAATGACCAACTGATCACACATATGCACATATATTTGTTTCATGACCAACTGATCACACATATGCACATATATTTGTTTGATGACCAACTGATCACACATATGCACATATATTTGTTTGATGACCAACTGATCACACATATGCACATATATTTGTTTCATGACCAACTGATCACACATATGCACATATATTTGTTGGATGACCAACTTATCACACATATGCACATATATTTGTTTGATGACCAACTGATCACACATATGCACATATATTTGTTTCATGACCAACTTATCACACATATGCGCATATATTTGTTTGATGACCAACTGATCACACATATGCACATATATTTGTTTCATGACCAACTGATCACACATATGCACTTATATTTGTTTGATGACCAACTGATCACACATATGCACATATATTTGTTTCATGACCAACTGATCACACATATGCGCATATATGTGTTTAATGACCAACTGATCACACATATGCACATATATTTGTTTGATGACCAACTGATCACACATATGCACATATATTTGTTTGATGACCAACTGATCACACATATGCACTTATATTTGTTTCATGACCAACTTATCACACATATGCACATATATTTGTTTCATGACCAACTTGTCACACATATGCACATATATTTGTTTCATGACCAACTGATCACACATATGCACATATATTTGTTTGATGACCAACTGATCACACATATGCACATATATTTGTTTCATGACCAACTGATCACACATATGCACATATATTTGTTGGATGACCAACTTATCACACATATGCACATATATTTGTTTGATGACCAACTGATCACACATATGCACATATATTTGTTTCATGACCAACTTATCACACATATGCGCATATATTTGTTTGATGACCAACTGATCACACATATGCACATATATTTGTTTCATGACCAACTGATCACACATATGCACATATATTTGTTTGATGACCAACTGATCACACATATGCACATATATTTGTTTGATGACCAACTGATCACACATATGCATTTATATTTGTTTGATGACCAACTGATCACACATATGCACATATATTTGTTTGATGACCAACTTGTCACACATATGCACATTTATTTGTTTGATGACCAACTGATCACACATATGCACATATATTTGTTTAATGACCAACTGTTCACACATATGCACATATATTTGTTTGATGACCAACTGATCACACATATGCACATATATTTGTTGGATGACCAACTTATCACACATATGCACATATATTTGTTTGATGACCAACTGATCACACATATGCACATATATTTGTTTGATGACCAACTGATCACACATATGCACATATATTTGTTTAATGACCAACTGATCATGCATATGCACATATATTTGTTTGATGACCAACTGATCACGCATATGCACATATATTTGTTTGATGACCAACTGGTCACACATATGCACATATATTTGTTTGATGACCAACTGATCACACATATGCACATATATTTGTTTGATGACCAACTTATCACACATATGCACATATATTTGTTTGATGACCAACTGATCACACATATGCACATATATTTGTTTGATGACCAACTGATCACACATATGCACATATATTTGTTTCATGACCAACTGATCACACATATGCACATATATTTGTTTAATGACCAACTGATCACACATATGCACATATATTTGTTTGATGACCAACTGATCACACATATGCACATATATGTGTTTAATGACCAACTGATCACACATATGCACATATATTTGTTTCATGACCAACTGATCACACATATGCACATATATTTGTTTGATGACCAACTGATCACACATATGCACATATATTTGTTTGATGACCAACTGATCACACATATGCACATATATTTGTTTCATGACCAACTGATCACACATATGCACATATATTTGTTGGATGACCAACTTATCACACATATGCACATATATTTGTTTGATGACCAACTGATCACACATATGCACATATATTTGTTTCATGACCAACTTATCACACATATGCGCATATATTTGTTTGATGACCAACTGATCACACATATGCACATATATTTGTTTCATGACCAACTGATCACACATATGCACTTATATTTGTTTGATGACCAACTGATCACACATATGCACATATATTTGTTTCATGACCAACTGATCACACATATGCGCATATATGTGTTTAATGACCAACTGATCACACATATGCACATATATTTGTTTCATGACCAACTGATCACACATATGCACATATATTTGTTGGATGACCAACTTATCACACATATGCACATATATTTGTTTGATGACCAACTGATCACACATATGCACATATATTTGTTTCATGACCAACTGATCACACATATGCACATATATTTGTTTGATGACCAACTGATCACACATATGCACATATATTTGTTTGATGACCAACTGATCACACATATGCACTTATATTTGTTTCATGACCAACTTATCACACATATGCACATATATTTGTTTCATGACCAACTTGTCACACATATGCACATATATTTGTTTCATGACCAACTGATCACACATATGCACATATATTTGTTTGATGACCAACTGATCACACATATGCACATATATTTGTTTCATGACCAACTGATCACACATATGCACATATATTTGTTGGATGACCAACTTATCACACATATGCACATATATTTGTTTGATGACCAACTGATCACACATATGCACATATATTTGTTTCATGACCAACTTATCACACATATGCGCATATATTTGTTTGATGACCAACTGATCACACATATGCACATGTATTTGTTTCATGACCAACTGATCACACATATGCGCATATATTTGTTTGATGACCAACTGATCACACATATGCACATATATTTGTTTGATGACCAACTGATCACACATATGCATTTATATTTGTTTGATGACCAACTGATCACACATATGCACATATATTTGTTTGATGACCAACTTGTCACACATATGCACATTTATTTGTTTGATGACCAACTGATCACACATATGCACATATATTTGTTTAATGACCAACTGTTCACACATATGCACATATATTTGTTTGATGACCAACTGATCACACATATGCACATATATTTGTTGGATGACCAACTTATCACACATATGCACATATATTTGTTTCATGACTAACTGATCACACATATGCACATATATTTGTTTAATGACCAACTGATCACACATATGCACATATATCTGTTTAATGACCAACTGATCACACATATGCACATATATTTGTTTGATGACCAACTGATCACACATATGCACATATATTTGTTTGATGACCAACTGATCACACATATGCACATATATTTGTTTGATGACCAACTGATCACACATATGCACATATATTTGTTTGATGACCAACTTATCACACATATGCACATATATTTGTTTGATGACCAACTGATCACACATATGCACATATATTTGTTTGATGACCAACTTATCACACATATGCACATATATTTGTTTGATGACCAACTGATCACACATATGCACATATATTTGTTTGATGACCAACTGATCACACATATGCACATATATTTGTTTGATGACCAACTGGTCACACATGCACATATATGTGTTGGATGACCAACTGATCACACATATGCACATATATTTGTTTGATGACCAACTGATCACACATATGCACATATATTTGTTTGATGACCAACTGATCACACGTATGCACATATATTTGTTTGATGACCAACTGATCACACATATGCACATATATTTGTTGGATGACCAACTGATCACACATATGCACATATATTTGTTGGATGACCAACTGATCACACAAATGCACATATATTTGTTGGATGACCAACTGATCACACATATGCACATATATTTGTTTCATGACCAACTGATCACACATATGCACATATATTTGTTGGATGACCAACTGATCACACATATGCACATATATTTGTTTGATGACCAACTGATCACACATATGCACATATATTTGTTTGATGACCAACTGATCACACATATGCACATATATGTGTTGGGATGACCAACTGATCACACATATGCACATATATTTGTTTGATGACCAACTGATCACACAAATGCACATATATGTGTTGGATGACCAACTGATCACACATATGCACATATATTTGTTTGATGACCAACTGATTACACATATGCACATATATTTGTTTGATGACCAACTGATCACACATATGCACATATATTTGTTTGATGACCAACTGATCACGCATATGCACATATATTTGTTTAATGACCAACTGGTCACACATATGCACATATATTTGTTTGATGACCAACTGATCACACATATGCACTTATATTTGTTTGATGACCAACTGATCACACATATACCGGTATATTTTTTTGATGACCAACTGATCACACATATGCACATATATTTGTTTGATGACCAACTGATCACACATATGCACATATATGTGTTTAATGACCAACTGATCACGCATATACACATATATTTGTTTAATGACCAACTGATCACACATATGCACATATATGTGTTTAATGACCAACTGATCACACATATGCACATATATTTGTTTGATGACCAACTGATTACACATATGCACATATATTTGTTTGATGACCAACTGATCACACATATGCACATATATTTGTTTGATGACCAACTGATCACGCATATGCACATATATTTGTTTAATGACCAACTGATCACACATATGCACATATATTTGTTTGATGACCAACTGATCACACATATGCACTTATATTTGTTTAATGACCAACTGATCACACATATGCACATATATTTGTTTGATGACCAACTGATCACACATATGCACATATATTTGTTTGATGACCAACTGATCACACATATGCACATATATTTGTTTCATGACCAACTGATCACACATATGCACATATATTTGTTTGACGACCAACTGATCACACATATGCACATATATTTGTTTGATGACCAACTGATCACACATATGCACATATATTTGTTTAATGACCAACTGATCACACATATGCACATATATTTGTTTAATGACCAACTGATCACACATATGCACATATATTTGTTTGATGACCAACTGATCACACATATGCACATATATGTGTTTAATGACCAACTGATCACACATATGCACATATATTTGTTTCATGACCAACTGATCACACATATGCACATATATTTGTTTGATGACCAACTGATCACACATATGCACATATATTTGTTTGATGACCAACTGATCACACATATGCACATATATTTGTTTCATGACCAACTGATCACACATATGCACATATATTTGTTGGATGACCAACTTATCACACATATGCACATATATTTGTTTGATGACCAACTGATCACACATATGCACATATATTTGTTTCATGACCAACTTATCACACATATGCGCATATATTTGTTTGATGACCAACTGATCACACATATGCACATATATTTGTTTCATGACCAACTGATCACACATATGCACTTATATTTGTTTGATGACCAACTGATCACACATATGCACATATATTTGTTTCATGACCAACTGATCACACATATGCGCATATATGTGTTTAATGACCAACTGATCACACATATGCACATATATTTGTTGGATGACCAACTGATCACACATATGCACATATATTTGTTTCATGACCAACTGATCACACATATGCACATATATTTGTTTCATGACCAACTGATCACACATATGCACATATATTTGTTTCATGACCAACTGATCACATATATGCACATATATTTGTTTGATGACCAACTGATCACACATATGCACATATATTTGTTTCATGACCAACTGATCACACATATGCACATATATTTGTTTGATGACCAACTGATCACACATATGCACATATATTTGTTTGATGACCAACTGATCACACATATGCACATATATTTGTTTCATGACCAACTGATCACACATATGCACATATATTTGTTTGATGACCAACTGATCACACATATGCACATATATTTGTTTGATGACCAACTGATCACACATATGCACATATATGTGTTTGATGACCAACTGATCACACATATGCACATATATTTGTTTGATGACCAACTGATCACACATATGCACATATATTTGTTTGATTACCAACTGATCACACATATGCACATATATTTGTTTCATGACCAACTGATCACACATATGCACATATATTTGTTTGATGACCAACTGATCACACATATGCACATATATTTGTTTGATGACCAACTGATCACACATATGCACATATATTTGTTTCATGACCAACTTATCACACATATGCACATATATTTGTTTGATGACCAACTGATCACACATATGCACATATATTTGTTTGATGACCAACTGATCACACATATGCACATATATTTGTTTCATGACCAACTGATCACACATATGCACATATATTTGTTGGATGACCAACTGATCACACATATGCACATATATTTGTTTGATGACCAACTGATCACACATGCACATATATTTGTTCGATGACCAACTGATGACACATATGCATATATATTTGTTTGATGACCAACTGATCACACATATGCACATATATGTGTTTGATGACCAACTGATCACACATATGCACATATATGTGTTTGATGACCAACTGATCACACATATGCACATATATTTGTTTGATGACCAACTGATCACACATATGCACATATATTTGTTTGATGACCAACTGATCACACATATGCACATATATTTGTTTCATGACCAACTGATCACACATATGCACATATATTTGTTTGATGACCAACTGATCACACATATGCACATATATTTGTTTGATGACCAACTGATCACACATGCACATATATTTGTTCGATGACCAACTGATGACACATATGCACATATATTTGTTTGATGACCAACTGATCACACATATGCACATATATGTGTTTGATGACCAACTTATCACACATATGCACATATATTTGTTGGATGACCAACTTATCACACATATGCACATATATTTGTTTGATGACCAACTGATGACACATATGCACATATATTTGTTTCATGACCAACTGATCACACATATGCACATATATTTGTTTCATGACCAACTGATCACACATATGCACATATATTTTTTTCATGACCAACTGATGACACATATGCACATATATTTGTTTGATGCCCAACTGATGACACATATGCACATAAATTTGTTTCATGACCAACTGATCACACATATGCACATATATTTGTTTGATGACCAACTGATCACACATATGCACATATATGTGTTTGATGACCAACTTATCACACATATGCACATATATTTGTTTCATGACCAACTGATCACGCATATACACATATATTTGTTTCATGACCAACTGATCACACATATGCACATATATTTGTTGGATGACCAACTTATCACACATATGCACATATATTTGTTTCATGACCAACTGATCACACATATGCACATATATTTGTTTCATGACCAACTGATCACACATATGCACATATATTTGTTTCATGACCAACTGATCACACATATGCACATATATGTGTTTGATGACCAACTTATCACACATATGCACATATATTTGTTTCATGACCAACTGATCACGCATATACACATATATTTGTTTCATGACCAACTGATCACACATATGCACATATATTTGTTGGATGACCAACTGATCACACATATGCACATATGCACATATATTTGTTTGATGACCAACTGATCACACATATGCACATATATTTGTTTCATGACCACCTGATCACACATATGCACATATATTTGTTTGATGACCAACTGATCACACATATGCACATATATTTGTTTGATGACCAACTGATCACACATATGCACATATATTTGTTTGATGACCAACTGATCACACATATGCACATATATTTGTTTCATGACCAACTGATCACACATATGCACATATATTTGTTTGATGACCAACTTATCACGCATATGCACATATATTTGTTTGATGACCAACTGATCACACATATGCACATATATTTGTTTCATGACCAACTGATCACACTTATGCACATATATTTGTTGGATGACCAACTGATCACGCATATGCACATATATTTGTTTCATGACCAACTGATCACACATATGCACATATATTTGTTGGATGACCAACTGATCACACATATGCACATATATTTGTTTCATGACCAACTGATCACACATATGCACATATATTTGTTTCATGACCAACTGATCACACATATGCACATATATTTGTTTCATGACCAACTGATCACATATATGCACATATATTTGTTTGATGACCAACTGATCACACATATGCACATATATTTGTTTCATGACCAACTGATCACACATATGCACATATATTTGTTTGATGACCAACTGATCACACATATGCACATATATTTGTTTGATGACCAACTGATCACACATATGCACATATATTTGTTTGATGACCAACTGATCACACATATGCACATATATGTGTTTCATGACCAACTTATCACACATATGCACATATATTTGTTTGATGACCAACTGATCACACATATGCACATATATTTGTTTCATGACCAACTGATCACACATATGCACATATATTTGTTTCATGACCAACTGATCACACATATGCACATATATTTGTTTCATGACCAACTGATCACATATATGCACATATATTTGTTTGATGACCAACTGATCACACATATGCACATATATTTGTTTCATGACCAACTGATCACACATATGCACATATATTTGTTTGATGACCAACTGATCACACATATGCACATATATTTGTTTCATGACCAACTGATCACACATATGCACATATATTTGTTTGATGACCAACTGATCACACATATGCACATATATTTGTTTGATGACCAACTGATCACACATATGCACATATATTTGTTTCATGACCAACTGATCACACTTATGCACATATATTTGTTGGATGACCAACTGATCACGCATATGCATATATATTTGTTTCATGACCAACTGATCACACATATGCACATATATTTGTTGGATGACCAACTGATCACACTTATGCACATATATTTGTTGGATGACCAACTGATCACGCATATGCACATATATGTGTTTCATGACCAACTGATCACACATATGCACATATATTTGTTTGATGACCAACTGATCACACATATGCACATATATTTGTTTGATGACCAACTTATCACACATATGCACATATATTTGTTGGATGACCAACTGATCACACATATGCACATATATTTGTTTGATGACCAACTGATCACACATATGCACATATAGGTTTGAGACCAACTGATCACACATATGCACATATATTTGTCGAGACCAACGATCACACATATGCACATATATTTGTTTGATGACCAACTTGTCACACATATGCACATATATTTGTTTGATGACCAACTGATGACACATATGCACATATATTTGTTGGATGACCAACTGATCACACATATGCACATATATTTGTTTGATGACCAACTGATCACACATATGCACATATATTTGTTTCATGACCAACTGATGACACATATGCACATATATTTGTTTCATGACCAACTGATGACACATATGCACATTTATTTGTTTGATGACCAACTGATGACACATATGCACATATATTTGTTTCATGACCAACTGATCACACATATGCACATATATTTGTTTCATGACCAACTGATCACACATATGCACATATATTTTTTTCATGACCAACTGATGACACATATGCACATATATTTGTTTGATGACCAACTGATGACACATATGCACATAAATTTGTTTCATGACCAACTGATCACACATATGCACATATATTTGTTTGATGACCAACTGATCACACATATGCACATATATTTGTTGGATGACCAACTTATCACACATATGCACATATATTTGTTTCATGACCAACTGATCACACATATGCACATATATTTGTTTCATGACCAACTGATCACACATATGCACATATATTTGTTTCATGACCAACTGATCACACATATGCACATATATGTGTTTGATGACCAACTTATCGCACATATGCACATATATTTGTTTCATGACCAACTGATCACGCATATACACATATATTTGTTTCATGACCAACTGATCACACATATGCACATATATTTGTTGGATGACCAACTGATCACACATATGCACATATATTTGTTTGATGACCAACTGATCACACATATGCACATATATTTGTTTCATGACCACCTGATCACACATATGCACATATATTTGTTTGATGACCAACTGATCACACATATGCACATATATTTGTTTGATGACCAACTGATCACACATATGCACATATATTTGTTTCATGACCAACTGATCACACTTATGCACATATATTTGTTGGATGACCAACTGATCACGCATATGCACATATATTTGTTTCATGACCAACTGATCACACATATGCACATATATTTGTTGGATGACCAACTGATCACACATATGCACATATATTTGTTGGATGACCAACTGATCACACATATGCACATATATTTGTTTCATGACCAACTTATCACACATATGCACATATATTTGTTTCATGACCAACTTATCACACATATGCACATATATTTGTTGGATGACCAACTGATCACACATATGCACATATATTTGTTTCATGACCAACTTATCACACATATGCACATATATTTGTTTGATGACCAACTGATCACACATATGCACATATATTTGTTTGATGACCAACTGATCACACATATGCACATATATTTGTTTCATGACCAACTGATCACACATATGCACATATATTTGTTTGATGACCAACTGATCACACATGCACATATATTTGTTTGATGACCAACTGATCACACATATGCACATATATTTGTTGGATGACCAACTGATCACACATATGCACATATATTTGTTTGATGACCAACTGATCACACATATGCACATATATTTGTTTCATGACCAACTGATGACACATATGCACATATATTTGTTTCATGACCAACTGATGACACATATGCACATTTATTTGTTTGATGACCAACTGATGACACATATGCACATATATTTGTTTGATGACCAACTGATCACACATATGCACATATATGTGTTTGATGACCAACTTATCACACATATGCACATATATTTGTTTCATGACCAACTGATCACGCATATACACATATATTTGTTTCATGACCAACTGATCACACATATGCACATATATTTGTTGGATGACCAACTTATCACACATATGCACATATATTTGTTTCATGACCAACTGATCACACATATGCACATATATTTGTTTCATGACCAACTGATCACACATATGCACATATATTTGTTTCATGACCAACTGATCACACATATGCACATATATTTGTTTGATGACCAACTGATCACACATATGCACATATATTTGTTTGATGACCAACTGATCACACATATGCACATATATGTGTTTGATGACCAACTGATCACACATATGCACATATATTTGTTGGATGACCAACTGATCACACATATGCACATATATTTGTTTGATGACCAACTGATCACACTTATGCACATATATTTGTTGGATGACCAACTTATCACACATATGCACATATATTTGTTTCATGACCAACTGATCACACATATGCACATATATTTGTTTGATGACCAACTGATCACACATATGCACATATATTTGTTTGATGACCAACTAATCACACATATGCACATATATTTGTTTGATGACCAACTTATCACATATATGCACATATATTTGTTTGATGACCAACTGATCACACATATGCACATATATTTGTTTCATGACCAACTGATCACACATATGCACATATATTTGTTTGATGACCAACTGATCACACATGCACATATATTTGTTTGATGACCAACTGATCACACATATGCACATATATTTGTTGGATGACCAACTGATCACACATATGCACATATATTTGTTTGATGACCAACTGATCACACATATGCACATATATTTGTTTCATGACCAACTGATGACACATATGCACATATATTTGTTTCATGACCAACTGATGACACATATGCACATTTATTTGTTTGATGACCAACTGATGACACATATGCACATATATTTGTTTCATGACCAACTGATCACACATATGCACATACCCGGTATATTTGTTTCATGACCAACTGATCACACATATGCACATATATTTTTTTCATGACCAACTGATGACACATATGCACATATATTTGTTTGATGACCAACTGATGACACATATGCACATAAATTTGTTTCATGACCAACTGATCACACATATGCACATATATTTGTTTGATGACCAACTGATCACACATATGCACATATATGTGTTTGATGACCAACTTATCACACATATGCACATATATTTGTTTCATGACCAACTGATCACGCATATACACATATATTTGTTTCATGACCAACTGATCACACATATGCACATATATTTGTTGGATGACCAACTTATCACACATATGCACATATATTTGTTTCATGACCAACTGATCACACATATGCACATATATTTGTTTCATGACCAACTGATCACACATATGCACATATATTTGTTTCATGACCAACTGATCACACATATGCACATATATTTGTTTGATGACCAACTGATCACACATATGCACATATATTTGTTTGATGACCAACTGATCACACATATGCACATATATGTGTTTGATGACCAACTGATCACACATATGCACATATATTTGTTGGATGACCAACTGATCACACATATGCACATATATTTGTTTGATGACCAACTGATCACACTTATGCACATATATTTGTTGGATGACCAACTTATCACACATATGCACATATATTTGTTTGATGACCAACTGATCACACATATGCACATATATTTGTTTGATGACCAACTGATCACACATATGCACATATATTTGTTTGATGACCAACTAATCACACATATGCACATATATTTGTTTGATGACCAACTTATCACACATATGCACATATATTTGTTTGATGACCAACTGATCACACATATGCACATATATTTGTTGGATGACCAACTGATCACACATATGCACATATATTTGTTTGATGACCAACTGATCACACATATGCACATATATTTGTTTCATGACCAACTGATGACACATATGGACATATATTTGTTTCATGACCAACTGATGACACATATGCACATATATTTGTTTCATGACCAACTGATCACACATATGCACATATATTTGTTTGATGACCAACTGATCACACATATGCACATATATTTGTTGGATGACCAACTTATCACACATATGCACATATATTTGTTTAATGACCAACTGATCACACATGCACATATATTTGTTTAATGACCAACTGATCACACATGCACATATATTTGTTGGATGACCAACTGATCACACATATGCTCATATATTTGTTTAATGACCAACTGATCACACATGCACATATATTTGTTGGATGACCAACTGATCACACATATGCTCATATATTTGTTTAATGACCAACTGATCACACATGCACATATATTTGTTGGATGACCAACTGATCACACATATGCACATATATTTGTTTCATGACCAACTGATCACACATATGCACATATATTTGTTGGATGACCAACTTATCACACATATGCACATATATTTGTTTGATGACCAACTGATCACACATATGCACATATATTTGTTTCATGACCAACTTATCACACATATGCGCATATATT